>OX461808.1:175908790-176208011 GCA_949802685.1 Dicyrtomina minuta | reverse complement strand
AGGAATACGGAACGTGAAAACACAAAACTCCAACTGAGGTGAGTGTATGAGTAAAAAGACGATAGAAAAATGACAAAGTACAAAACAAAACAGTACTTACAAAAAACAAAAGTCATAAGACGAAAATATGTATGTTAAAGAATACTGAACGGGAGAACACAAAACTACAATTAAGATGAGTGTATGAGTAAAAAGACGAAAGTAAAATAAAAAGGTACAAAACAAATCAGTACTTATAAAAAAGCAAAAGTCAAAAGACGAAAATATGTATGTTGCAGAATACGGAACGTGAAAAGACAAAACGACATCTAGAAGATACAATCGAAGTAAAAAAACATAACAATAAATAAAAAACAAGAGAAAAATATTTGATTACAAAGAAACAAAAGTTTAAGAATACTACAATTGACAAATTAATTGATATTATATGAGCGATAAAGGTCCCATGTGTTGGCATTTTGGCATTATGGCATTCTTCCATTATGGCATTTTGGTATTATGGCATTCTTATATTATGGCATTATGGCATTCTTCCATTTTAGAATTTTGACATTTTGGACAGTTTATCTTGATATGACCTCGTTTATGAAAACATTAAAATACATATGTATTAACATACATATTATGTATTTTAAAGTAATGAGTAGTTGAATTAAGAAGTTACTATGGTGTTACTGATGTATATGAAAATGAGTACTTGATATATCTTGCTATATAGGAACATGTGATTGTAGTTTGATTTTTAATATGTGATGTCAGAAGAATTATTAAGTTTTTATATTCATCATTTGGTTGTAAAGTCTTTATTATTATCAGATGGATAATCAGTGGGAGGTCGTTTCCACGAAAACGAAAACGAAAATTAGAAAGGCGTTTGGGTATTGAAGTGTACTGAGACGAGTATGGAGGAAGCTAAGCCTTTTACATTCAGAAAGGTATTGTTTTCAGGTAGAAGGATTAAAAAAGGGTATTTTGTTGAGACAACTATGGAGGAAGCTAAGCCTTTTACATTCAGTAGGGTATTATTTTCAGGTAGAAGGATTAACAAAAAAGGTATCTTGTACTTGAAATGGTATAAGGATTGGTATAATTTCGTGATTAGACTTACAATATGAAATGTAGTAAATAAATATCATGTTATGCACTTTAAAATTCTGTTTGAAGTTTTATACAAATATATTTGTGATAATGATAAATACATATGTGGGGTGTGTAGACTTGTCTTGGTAAGTGTAATTTACATTCATTTTATTTTCAAAGAAAACATACACATACTCAGTTTGAGTTTAATTTATTTTGTAGGTATTTTCTCAAAGTTGATTTTACATTTGTATTGATCTTAGCATTATTAGTCTTTTTAGAGTTTGGGTGTTTTTGTTCGTTTGGAATAATATATTTCTTCTGTGTCTTAGAAATCGTTTTACCTTGTGAAGTACGTTTATCGCCTTTATAGTACAAGTTGTGTGTGTCATTTACAACGATTAAGGGTGAATTATTATACTTGGCGATTGAATCCTTGATTTTATGAATATCTTTAGCACTTGTAAAAGGTGATTCAACATCGAGTTCTTTTATCATCCCAGAGAGGTTACTGTGATCTTTTGAATTTAAGGGTATATTATTTTCATCTGTATATTTAATATTTGATTCAAGCATCAATGAAATGTAACTTTCAAATTCATTAACAAAGGTATTAGTAGGTTTGTAAGATAAAATAAAGTTTACATTGCTATCAAATTTATTTTGAATATTAGAATCTACTCGAGTTTCTACTACATTTGTAATTATTGATGTTATTTCTTCAATATTTTGAGTATGTTGAGACAAAAAATCTTGGATAAACATTGACTTGTGATCAGATGTGAGTACTTGATCTTCATATCTTCTGAAAAATGATTCGAAGAGATCAATTATCCGTGTTTGATGTTGAGTAAGAATTGTATTTATTGTATGAATGTAATCAGGAGTCTGTAAAAGTTGTTCTTGAGATGGTGAATTAGATGGAGTTGTACTTGAGTTACTAGCTTTGTAAATTGTGGATTGATTGAATGTATTGTAAGACTCTATTGAAAAAACAAATTAAATTTTATCGTTGTGTAACAGACCATAAAAATGGTATTAATTAATTTGAAAAGAACTTAAAGTAAAACACATAGTCTTGACTCACCGAGTTTAGAGATTTGGTTGTTTATTGTATTCGTTGTGTGGTTCAACATTTTATATATGAGTAAAATAAACGTTGAATTGTAAATCAGAGAGTAAAATACACATTGAAATGTAAATCAGAGACTAAAAATTTTAATAACTTGATACGAGTGAAGCTTTGAAGAAAATTGGAATGTGAATGATAGTTTTCAAGAGCAAAAAACCACTTTATATAGTTAGAAAACGCCATTTTTTATTATGTACTTACCTGATTTGACTGCTTGATCTGAAAAATAACATGAAACTCTAACTACTCTGCCATTTTACCGACATTGAGTGTGGACTTGTATTATTTCTTAGTGAGTGTACTGATATTATTATGAGTAAAAAATAAAGTTTAAGTAAAAAAAATATGAGATGTGAGAAATTTGCTGGGATATTGGGATATTGGGATATTGGGCTATTGGGATATTGGGCAATTGGGCATTTGGGTATTTGGGCAATTGGGACATTGGGACATTGGGCTAGAATTTACCTTCAGGCTATTTCGTATATAGTTACAATGTAATACATACCTTCTACATATATACGAAGTGTAAAAGACATGGAAATGTGTGCTTGATATATAGAGCTATATAGAAGCACGTGATGGTGATATAGATTCCTGTTAAGACAAAAAAAGTCCTAAGTGTAAACGTTTGGTTGTAAACTTGGAAAAAACTGATTATTTGGTTAAAAAAAATGATTAATTGATGTAAAACTTAATAAAAACTGAATGATTGAGGTAAAACTTGGAGAAAAAACTGAATAATTGGTGAAAAAACTGTTTAATTACCGAAAAAACTGATTAATTACAGAAAAAACTGATTTATTACAGGAAAAACTGATTAATTGTGATAAAACTTGGAAAAAACTGAATATTTGGAGAAACAAACTGAATAATTGTGGTAAAACTTGGAAAAAACAGATTAATTGGGAAAAAAACTGATTAATTGCGGAAAAGAACTGATTAATTGCGGAAAAAAACTGATTAATTGGATGAAATGTAATAAAACGGATTAATTTGTGAATAAACTGTGATAGTTACATTGGAATACATAGCTTCTGTTCATATAAGAAGTTGAAAAGACATGGGAATGTGTGCTTGATATATAGTGCTATATAGAAGCACGTGATCGGGATATAGATTCTTGTTGAGACAAGAATTATAGTAAACGTTAGAGTCTGAAGCGTAAACGTTTGGTGGTTGAAATTAGAAAGGGATGGTGAACTCAATGGTTCTTAGAAAGGGAGCGCCATGGGGGTGCTCACCGTCCGCATCGATGAGGATTAGGTTAAGCCCCTTCACCAAAATACTGCCTGTATTAAGGATGCACCTGCATGACCCTTAGGTTAAACCTATAGCTATATAGCATTATCCTTATGGGGATATAGCATTACTTTTTTAAGTATAGGAAAGGGCTTACTTTTTTGAGTGTAGGAAAGGGCTTACTTTTTTAAGTATAGGAAAGGGTTGACCTGTTTGAAGGATAGACCGTATAGAATACATATGAAATACATACTTACTTTTTTAAGTACACTGATTGGCCTTATATTCACTACTGTCTTTCCTTCAACGTACAAACTCCCATACTTAGCTTAGTGAGGAGCCTCACATGACTTTCTGACTCCCATCGTTCTCAAATGGACTTATCCATTTTGGTAACTGCATTTCCAGGATGTGTACACAACACGCGAGTTGGTTCTTGAGCACGAGGAATTCCCTTTCCCCCTCGTTTCATTTAACCTGAGCAGAGACAGATTCATATCTCGGTTCGTGTACAGGGCTGCAGCTATATAATTTGAATACACTCACTCCCACTCGAATCAAACCTCTATCGTTGGAAAAGGACAGTAGCCGCAGGTTTTCTCCGTCACATTTTTGTCCAATGTCCAATTCATTTCTAATTCTCTCTAAATAATTGCCAAGGAAAAATTGAGACACGGCATCAATATTTCTGATATACCAACAAACCCCGAGAAACTCTGTCGACTGTGAATGAAAGACACGAGTTCTACCCAAGCAGTTACCAGTATTAGTAATTAACTTGGAACTCATTAATTCTCTTCACTTATAAAATTATCCTTGAATTTCACATATCTGTTTATTTTGTATGTGTTTTCCTGCTTTAGAACTCTCACGTGCCGAAGGAATGTCAAGAGACGAGAACAAACAAACTCATCGTTGGCCATACCAAGCAACGGAAGGTTTACTCATGGCATCTCCGCCTTTTCTGTTCCCCCAACAGAATTGTAAGTAAATAGTCTTGGGAAATGGAAAACGCGTTTTTCTGCTTACGATTTCGATTCGTCTGCATGAGTCTGGAACTCGTCAACTTTTGACTTGGCGAGAATAGTGGATTATTTCGAAAAGACAGTGTTTATTTGACTGTGCCGCAGATTTTGCCTTATCATTAAAGGTATGGAGTTGTTGGCTTTCGTATTTAGAAAAACACATTTAGGGCAATAAAACACACTACTAATTAGCAATCATTTCCTTCCCTCTCTCGGCTCATGTTATTTGAGAAAGGCTTGCGTGTCAACTCCGAAAAACGGTTCACGTAACAATTTTGAGTTTTATTCGTTTCATGTGGCCGCCTCCGCAACACACATCTTTCCACCTCACGCATTATGAACTTGCTCCTGCTCACAAATGTGGCTCGAAAATATTGGGACCTCATGCTCACTAACTTATCTGCATATGTAGCAATACACAGCTACTCCCTTTTCACGTCTAGTGCTGTTCGGATTACAAACTTATAATTTATATGGAAAATAATCTGGACTGAAACGATCTCGTTTGGAATTTGAACAGAAACATGTTATTTTCTATCGTAACCTGAACAACACTAAAATTAAATCTGATTAGTGCAACTAGAAATCTACACAGTTTACAGTGAGTTTTTGGTTGGAATGAGTCGAAGCAGACACGCCACACGGAACTTGAAACTCGTGTTCACTTTCCCAAAATATTTCCCAACACTGACAATAAAAAGGGACTGCAGCTCTTGACTGTACCATGCATAGCGCAGAGTTGCCCATATTTGGATTTTAATGGGATTGCGACTTCATGCCAGTTTTCAAATATTTTAATTAGACAACAAATTGTGAGCCAATTACTCTGCAATTAAATGCGGCTGCTCTTTAATTATTTTCAAGTTAAGCTTCTCACAATATTTCCTGGTTTGAAAGTTACCCTTAAGTCCTATGGTTGTGGTTGTGAGTTACAGGAAAAAGAGATTTAATTTGCATATTTAACTCATTTGTACGGAGCTACACATAAATTATACGTCTTGTTTTCTGCCTTCTGTGACCAAATTCGGAGCATCTTTGTAATTATTTCTACCTGAACCTCTACAACTTTCAACACATAATTTGAACGACAATTAGGTTCTCATAATTTCTATGTCTGCCTACGTTCTTCTTTGTTTCAGTCGATCAAATATATTTTCGAAAAAATAGAACTCACAACGGGTTTTAGTCGAACTGTTTTTAATTATCTAGAAATTTTGATTGTTTTTTAATTTTATATATTTTAAAATGCGTTTTTAAACCTAATGTCCAAAAAATGTGTGAAACAAAAATATAACTTTTGACAGAATAACTATTTTAAGGAATTTTTTTTTGTTTTGCAAAAATATTTCATCGACGAAACGTACTACGCACACCATGTTGTTAAATAGTTTTTACGAGCATAACTTAACAAAATTTAATGGAGTTTTCTCATGGAATATTTTTTTTTCGAAAAGAGCTTTCCAAAAAAGTTAGAACAGCTTAACTACATATTGCACCAAATGAGTTTCGGTCGATAAATTTTTTTTTTTGAAAAATCGAAAAAGGCCTCAAAATGGTTTTGTAGACATATTTTTAATTCTTGTTTGAACATTTCAAGCATTTTTCTCGAAAATTTGTTAAGGGAACTCATTTTAAAATATTCTGAATTGAAAAACAATTAAAATTTGGAATTTCGAAATTTTGTATTTTTTTTAAGATTTTATACACATTTAACATGGTTTAGTCTTAATTTTGAAAAAAATAAAACAATTCAAAATTTTCAAACAACAAGTGTTGCATCTAATGAACTTTTTCCATGTTTTCGTGATTTACCATATTGTACCCACCCAATACCTTTTAAAAAACACGAATTTGTGAAATTTTTAAAATTTTTAAATCTTTACAATTTTGTGTTTCATACACTTGAAAACATAGTTTTTGGCTCAAAAATACAGTTTATAAAAAATGATATAAAAATTTCAAAATAAGTATGGCTCAAATCGTCAAACGGATTAGGGCTTATTGGAAGGTAAAATAGGAAGGCACAATTTTAAGCCTTTTTTTACTAAAAAATAGACAGGAAAATAGAAAGGCTATGTGTTTCTGATTTTGTCCAATACACTTTTAACAAAAATCTTAAAATACATTTTATTGTAATTGCTACACGAACAACTTGAAATATTATATATTGTCAATATTCTATAAAATGTATTAAAAACTCCGACATCCTTATCTTACGATTACTCAAACTGGTTTATTTTGTTTTTATAAAATTAGGTCTTCGATTAAAAAACGTATTGACGAGATGTAAAGAGAAAACAGAAACCTTTTACTGGGCAAAATGTATTATAACGTAATTTATTGCTATTCGTTTACCAGAACTTCAAACAGCACAACATGTGGCCTGGAGATCCGATTAGTAAAATGAAAAAGCACTCACTGATCATCGTAGACAAATCCGGCTTTGAAGGAGTTCACGTAGACGAGGAAAGCGAGAAAGGAGCTACACACAGCGATCCAGTCCATCCGGATTTTTAAATTAAACATTTTCACAATTCAAATTGGAGACACAACTCTGAATTCACAAATATCACAGATTCAAAACCTCACACGCAAACCACTTCATAATAGAAAAAACAGAAATTGAGGCACAATCTGCGAACCTTCACTTGACGTACACAAATTCACACAACAACGACACAAATCAGATTTGAAAGGTGATTCACAGTTTTACTGAAGAGCGTCGACTTAATTCCAGTCGGAAGAGAGGAGATAGAGATCCGTTAAAATTTCTTTATTTCATATTTCACAAAACATCAAAAAACCGGGGGGAATGTGATACAACAAATTTCAGAGAGGAAACAAGAAACAAACTGGCTTCCTTCACTGTTTTGACTCAAACTTTCTTTCTTTTCTACTTCTCATTATGCTTTTTCCGTAAACTGAGTTCCATTTGCTTTCTACACACCAACAATTTTCACGGGAGCTTTACAAATAATGACGAACAATATTAACAGAAGATCACAATTCAGGACACAACTCCTTTTCACCAGACGGCCACAATACACCAACGACAAAACAAACACAAGTTTTTCACAAACTAAGGTACGTAGTCGAAAGCGAGAAACGCAGGAGAAAATGAAGTTTGCGACTTTCGTCCTCCACGTCGCGCGTGAGACTGAACTCGAGCTCAACTTCCAGCAACGAGTATCGATCCAAAATTCCAAAATGTTCTTTCTACTCAACCATCGTCTGCTCAGGCGCAGCCATATCAACTCTTTTCTGTGGATTGTCATGCTTAGAACTTCAGTTACTTTTTTCTATGTTTTTAAACCAGTGTTAATATTGTGAGCCAAGCTGCGAGTCTGATATCGATCCTTCCAGTTGTTCCAGTTGTTCAACAATATGCATGCATTCAGCCATAGAGTTACCTTAGTTATATTTCGCCTTGTTTCAGAGGTAATCAAAAACCAACATAAGATCTACTAAACAGGACCATTACAACTAAAAAAAAATCTGCAGCATCATTTAACTCGTATGTTCCTAACTCTTAATGGTAAACTAGTAATAAACTACACACGAAATTCCTTTGTATTTCTTAGCAACTTACTACAATAGAATGCTAGAGATACTTACGTCTAACTGCGTCGGTTTTTTTGAATAAGGCCCAGAATTTCGAATAAATTTCGCCTGTAAGAATCAAAAAAGATGTTTTCCTTGATTTTTCATTCTGTGCATACCTCTTGACTATTGACGCATAGCCTGTCAAGTGCCTAATTTAGTAAAGAAACTCTTGGCTCGTCCTGCATGAATTAAAATGGTAAGTCTGTGAGCTGTTTTTCAAATATGCATAAAATAATGAATAATGGCATTGAAGGAGAATACAGATCAGTTTTTTTTCGAGCGTTTGTACAATTTGATGATATAATTTTTTTTACAAGTATTACGCCGTTCAATTTTTCATGTTTTAACTGTATTTCGTCTAATCAGTTTTTCTGTGAGTATTATAACGAAACTTTAGCAAGTCATCGAGCTCTAAATAACTAAAATCTATAGCTTTACGTATAGCGACATTTTTGTATTCATGCTGTATCCCTTGCCCTCTCAAAATCTTGCTCTTTAAAAACAATGAAACTTTTTAATTTTTGCAAAATCCTAAAATTGAATTTTATAAAATAGTCTTAACGTTAGAAAACATCAAATTTTGTCAAAATCAGATAAAAACAGTGGAAGTTACAGGGCGGCAAAATATTCAAATTTTAATCTTTTTAAACTTTGGGGGGCTACTGTGACCATACAACGTAAAATGCAATCGAGTTACTTCGGATCTCTACTATTTAAAACTAGCCTGATTTTTGTGAAAATGAGTTTTTGACATTCGCCATGTAAAACTATTCCTATGTGAGTCTTTTTTTGGGATGTTTTGTTAAGCTGGAATAGGAAATGAGATGGATTTATTTCTATTTTCAATTTCTAAGCCAACCAGTATTTTACTGTCTCCATTACTTTCGACAACGCTTCATCCTTCATCTATTTACTTGCCTTCCTTAAGCCTGGAACTTGAAGAATGATGAGCTGAGTTAGAAAGTTGATCGCCGGAGCTACGAAAGTAAAAAAAGGAAACCACGTAAAGGAAAATACCAGGAGAAACAGTGCAAATAAATGGATGACAGGATTGGCATGAAGAGCAGCCTAATACTCCCTACTCCAGCGGGAAGACGTAGGGGCACTGGATGCCCTTAGCAGTTTCCATTTACTAGTACAAGTTATGGTGGCCTGTACTTAGACTTTTTCGTTGAATAGTATATTCTAACTATTGTACTGGCTTGTAAACAATGCTCTGAGTCGTGTGTACGGCTTGTTTGATGCCGCAGTGGGTCTTTGCTTTTGATTTGACGTCGAGGTGAATCCCGAGAGGCTTTTCCATCGTGACTTGACTTCCTGTTTGCATTACAATTTTGAGAAACGTGTATGGATGTCAGTTGAATTTGAGGGTACAGTTGTTGAATCAGAAATACGAGAAGCGACAAAATATTTGGGAACCAAACTGGAAGATCAACCTCAAAGCGGAAGGCGAATAGACGACGTGAGGGAAGTGTGGGGCATAAATGTACAGCGGATGGGGAAAGTGCTATAGATGCAGCAACGGAGACACGATTACAAAGCGGTAAAGACAAAGGAAATGTTCTTTTATGAAACAAATTAGTTTCAGAAATATAATCCGTAGAGTTGCGTTGCGAGATGCATGGAGAGAGACACAAAGAAAAAAAGAGAAAGCGAGGATACGCAATAACAACGAAACATGGAAAGGGACAGAATTTGAGATGGAAAATGGAGTAATGTCGTCGGTTCAGTCATGTACTTTCCCACTATGTGTGCAGTTCAGCATAATTATAACTGACAGTTTAGCCCCCCCCCCCACCCCTCAGAATAAAATTTTTAACATTGCAGAGATAGCAGCGGCCATTTCCAATATGGCAGCTTAACATTAATAGCCCCCCAGGCGGCCATTACCCCTCCTCCCAGAAACAAATCCTGTAATATTTAAGTTAGAGAAAATTTCCACTGCGAAAATTGCCATTTTTAAGACGGTTAAACTGTATTTTAGAGACCAACATTTGCATTGAAAATTAGACACTGAATGAGTTAAAAGTTGTCCTTCGGGGGGTAGCTGAAGCCCTTAGCCCCTTCATCTCTCTGGACCTCAGCTCAGTTTGGATGAAGAAGAATTGCGTCTCGAGAAGGCAATGTGTAAAGTCATTAGAGTTGATCACATGTTGAAAGGATAACGAGGATAGTGGGTCTCCGTGCTCATCTGTTGTTTCCTCATCAAGATTTAAAACTCTCTTGACATAATCAGTCCCTGTGGTGTCATGCATTTTCAAAATATATGCGAAGATTACATTTCATCTCTATTTCCGAATCTTCTCAGATATAAACCTTCTTAAATCAGATATTCCCACGTTTTTTGCTATATTTAATTGTCCTACGCCATTAAATTAATTTTAACTGCCATCCTCCTCTATTCAAGAGGAAGGCTCTAACATGAGCGTTTGTACTTGCACATTTACATTTAGTGTTTTCGACAGGATTGCGATACTTTCAACAAGTGTTACAACGAACAAAGACGTAGATACAAGGTTTGGGATTCATTGAAAAGAGAAGAGACTAAAAATTTTAATTTCTAAGGGTCTAGAAGCTGCCAATCTGTGATAAAGACAATGTTAAGAACTTTCTTGTGTATGCGGAGGCCAGTCTTGGAGTCTCTTGAGCTCCCAGACAGACTTTTGAGAATGTGTGTGACGAGCGAAAGCGAAGCCAAGAGTCAAGACGGTTAAATGTAGTTTCTCTCTCCGCTCTGTGTGTTGAGAAATGTTGCGACTTGAAAACTGCTCCGTTGCTCCAAAAAAACATGTTTTATACACTTCCACATTTGCATATTCCTCCAAACTGCGTTTCCATCTTGTGACTCCACCACAACTGTCAACAAGAAAAACATGTCTCTAAAACATTCGGTGAAAGCTCAAAACAGTAACTATCGGTCACCGCACTCCCCTCCACACTAACTACAGCACCGATTGTGGGTGCACAAAGTGCCATTCTCCGTTCCACTGAAAGATAAAAGGAAGCTGCAGTTAGTTCTCTCTATTTTTAGCAATAACGCGGTCCCATTACATTTTATGCGAGGCACTCATAGGACGGCCACTTGGCTGATACATTCCACATTACATCTTTTTACGCTAAAGTTTTGCCTTTTTAAGAAAGAAGCATCCTTTCGCTTGAATGCACTTAACGACACTTTCCCTACCTCGATGCCCTGAGGGAATTCAACTTTTCGTTGAGCGTACAAGTTTGCAGCTAGTAACGATAAGAGCCCGGAACCGTCTCTTCACTTCTAAGCAGAAATATTCCGCCCGCTGCTGCTCCTAGAGTTCCAGTCTCCATCGTTTTCTCTGGATATTTTTAAGTGCGCTTGAGGACGCCAATGTTCATAGTGATAATCGGGTCATTTTTTGAAATTGCAGATTTGCTCCCGAGAAAGCATATTGGGTAAGTTACACATCAAGTAAGGTAATGTTAATGTTAGAGTCTTATATTATGTTAGAGATGAAGGTTTGGTTTGGAATTACCTTTAATACAAATATAAAACACAAATAAATGAGAAAGTTTGAGAGTCCGTTCATACATTATTTTGAATAACAAAAAATTAAAACTACCTACGTAGAGAAGTGTATACACTAATTGAAAATGCATAACGTTTCATACGTAAAAACTCAAGCGAGGGAGAGCGGAGCGGGATGGAAGGGGAGCAAGAAACAGAAAAGCCCTCAACAGTTTAACTTGCACAACTTTCAAAATTCGTTATTGTCTAATATTGAAAATCGAAGATCAACAATACCAATACTCGTGTGCTGTATGTTAGGTTTCCAATTCCCTTTCCTCTCGACAGTCGACAGGAGTGAGCAGGTAGGAAAAAGTGCCAAAAAGTCCTGTTCTGGTTCTGGTCAATTTGTATTTGTGAAAAGTACAGCTGGCGGAATTTTCCTTATATTGCATTTTTTGCAGTTTACGACGTTAGTATTGCATACTTCCTAAAAACGGCAAGGAAAGATTTAGAGAAATATACGAGAGGCATAACATAACAGTTTACAAGGCATTGAACCAATAAACATACCGTGGGTTCTGTTTGGTGTACAAAATATAGAAAACGTAGTGTTTGTAAAGTGACACTGAAAATTGGAGTCATGGTCGTAAAAAAGAAACAAGACGACAAGAAGACAGAAATATTTCTGTTGGATAAGAATTTTTTTTTCGCAATATTATGCGTAATATTTTAACGTTTAGTGTAAGACGAGAAATACAGTGTAAAGTATGTTAATAAAATGTTTGCAATTGGTAGTCGACTACTATATAGTGAATTCTTATTGCGTGAGTTACATACCTTGTTTTGTTTTATACCGACAAATATACGGAGTGAAAAAGCACATTTTGAATTCATTTCATAAGTTTTTCCTTGGTATTTAGTTGCAGCTTATAAACAAAATATGGCATTATCTTATCGCGCAGCTCCTTCTCCACAATCAATTGTGCAGGAAAAGCAGTCAATTCTCGCAACGAATTTTATGCCTAAGCCGACACTTTATTTGTGCAGGAACAAACTCTAAATTTCTACATGAGATAGTAGCAAAGTATGAGTAGATCATGGATTAAACATTTATTTTAATCCAATGAAAACTTTGGCAGAAAGAGCGTGTTACATTGCAAAAAAAAACAAGTGTTTAAAATTGCTCGCGTTTTAGTCAAAGCTTAAATATGTCATATTTAAATTCAAACTTTAATTTACGCAAAGCAGTCGTGAGAAAACTGCTTAAAATAGTGATTAATAAAAGGATAATTAGAACAAATTAATGTTTTGCATCCTCAAAGAAGGTAGCGAGGAAACGTTAGGAAACGCAGAAATTCTGGGAATGATTAAGATCATAACTCTTTATTTAATAATAATAATAATAATTTATTCATTGGGTCGATTTAACCGAAGTTCATACAACCAGACTCAACCAGTCACTGTGGGTGAGGAAATAGGAGGCTACCGCGTTAGATCGTCTCGGTCTTTGTACCCTTTCACCTATCCTTGTCCCCTCCTCCACAGTAAAGGAGTCCCATTCCCTAGGCCCCTACAGTAAGTAGTGGTCACTAAGGAGCACCGAAGGAGATTGGGTTTCAATCAACCATCCAGTGACGTTTACCGTACAGCACCGAGCCGTAAACGATTAGCAGTGGCCGAGGATTGAAGCCGGGTCTGAGACTGTAAATTTCGTTACAGTCTGCAGTCCTAACCGCTCACCCAAGCACGCCTGCTTACTCTTTATTTGGTATATAAAATCCACGCAACTTTAATTACTGTGAATTGAGCAACGAAAACGCTTAGAGCCAATTAGTTAAAGGCAGGAGAGTTACAGAGTGGGAGTCAAGCTCCATTCCACGCTCCCGGACTCCACAGATTACAAGAATTCAGATGGGAACATAGAGATACCATTTCAGCTAGGCAACTAAAAGTGGACAAGGTTTATAAAGAGCTTTTTGGCAAACAGGGATAAGTCTATTTTAAACAAGTCTTTAAAACAGCTTTAATTTTTAATTTTCAGCTTTTTGCAAATTAAAAACAGTTCACGTAAAGCATGAACTTCTGATTTAACTTGATATTTTGAGTGTTTTCAAAATCAAATTCATGTGCGTAAATTTTTTGCACACGACCAGTTTAAAATTTTATAAAGTTTGATATCATTCAAAACAGTAAGAAATTTCCTCTCACATACTTCACAAGTCTTTGCGCCATGCATTTTCAACTGGTGTATGCGATTTTCTACGTCGGTAGTTTTAAATTTTGTATTAAAAATAGGGTATGAACAAAACTCTCAAATTTTTTCAATTATTTGTGTTTTCTATTTGAATTAAAGTAAATTCTAAGCCTAACTTTCTTCTCTAATATGGGAACCTACCTTACTTGAAACTACAGAATGAAACGAAACTACCCGGAACGTATACTACCTATATGAGTGACCTCTGCTTGTATAGTCGTTCGACTGCAAAATTCATTGTTCGGCCTCAATCGCGCGCGCAAATTCAAAAATATCGATTTTTTCAAATTTCACCGCGCTCTAGCTCCCACAATTTTTTTCCAATTTACATTTAGTCTTTTACAATGCTTTCTCTGGATCCACAGGGTGTTGAATAGTTGAATTACATTCCAATTTCGGTTATTAGCCGAGCAAAAGTACGTGTGAGTGCGTCTTTCCTGGAACAGCTTTGAGTCTGCTTTCATCTTCCTAGTTTTCAAAAGCTTTTTCCCTATCTGCTCAAAATACCAATTTATTCTACCAACTGAGGCATGAACTATGTGAACCACTTTTTCTTTCTCACTATTTCTGCTTTTTACACTTCACTGATAATTCTTTCATTATCTTCCCATCATCATCAGGACCCTATGCCGATGCCGAAACCAATTATCTTCATTTTTGAAGCCTATATTCTTGTTTTCCTTCAAAATAATTCACTCCATCATCGTCACTTTCCATCACCATTGAACACTTTTGTGGGCCTCGTCCCCACACTATTAATATTTATTATTTCCTCTTGCATAGTTTGTAAAATTTAGAATCTGCTCTCACTCTCCGTCCACCGTCCAATATTTTTTCTCAAGAACAAATCTGCAATTACTAAAAATGTTTCGATTATCACTATGAACATTGGCGTCCTTAAGCGTATTTAGAATATCGCTCCTTCGATATGAGTATAGTTTCCATTCTCTTATCGTGACTATATAGCTTCAAACTTTTACGCTCAACAACAAGTTTAAATCCCTCAGGGCATCGATGTAGGGAAAGTGTCGTTGAGTGCATTAGAGTAGAGCGAAAGGATGCTTCATTCTTAAAAAGGCAAAACTTTAGCCGGTGCTGTAGGAGGATGAAAATGTGTAATGTGGAATGTATCGGCCAAGTGTCTGTGGTAAGTGCCTCGCGTAAAATGTCATGGGACCGCGTTACTGCAAAAAGTAAAAAAAACATCCAACGGCAGCTTTCTTTTATCTTTTTGAGTGTCACGGAACGGAGAACGGCACTTTGTGAACCCGCAACCAGTGCTGTAGTTATAGTGGAGGGGAGTGCGGTGGCCGATAGTTACTGGTATGAGCTTTGGGGGCAAACTCGAGCAATGGGGCACTTACCGCCTGATCTCGCTCCTTGATGTGTTTAGATAATTTTATGTTGAGCTCGTGTCCCTTCCATTTCTTTTGTGGTCGGAGGTCGGATCTATGTGAGCAATACTTTGTGCAAAACGAATTGACGATCTTTCTTTGGGAGCACATGAAGATGCGAGTACAAAAGTCAGAAGTGAAAACAGTGCGCAGTGTTTTTTAGCTTTTTTTATGTGTTAAAATGACTCATCATGATGTCAATGATGTGAAGTGTGAAGTATTCATGCTGCTTCTAGCAATATGCTACAGAACGATGACTGATGTCTTTCTGCAGGTTCTCGTTTGAATAAATTACTTATGTATGAATAGGCATAGATGAGTGAAGGTATAGTACGAGAGATAAAGGAAGGCAGAGAATGGTTCAAAGAATGTTTTAAAGTCAAGTCTTTTCGGGTGACAGTTGAGGAAAAGTTACAAGATGAAAACACAGTTTAGAGGAATATGCAAATGTGGCAGCGAGTAAAACAGGTTTTTGGAGCATCGAAGCAATTTTCCTGTCGTTTCAGTATCAAAGTCCTTGAGGCAACATTTCCCAACTTTATGGAGTGTACATTTAACCGACTTGACTTTCTCTCGTCATACACTCCTATACGTCTGCCCGTGAGCGCAAGAGACTCAAAACTGGCCTTCTCATGCAAAAGAAAATTCTTAACATTGTCTTTATTACAGATTAGCGGCTTCTGGACATCTAGAATTTATAATTTTTCTTCTTCTCTCTTTTCAATGTAATCTTAAACTTGTATCCCTGTCTTCGTTGGTCATAACGTAATTATGTCTCAAGTACCGCAATCCTGTCAAAAACACTGGAAATGTAAATGTGCGAGTACAAATGCTCAGTTTGGAGCATTTCTCTTGATTTGTAAATAATGATAATGAGAGTAAAAATAGAGGTGGATAACATTTAAAATCAAGTTAAAGTTACCGACAATAAAAAAATCAAAAATAGTGAAAAACGTGGGAAATTTGCTTGAACAAGTTTAATATCTAAGAAGATACGGAAATAGAGATGAATTGTAATCTTTGCATATTTTTTTTTAAATTAATGACACCACTGGGCACTGGGAATATGTTCCTGTCCAGAGAGCGTTAAATCTTGTAGAGTGAGCAAGAGATGAGCACAAAGACCCACGAGCTTCGTTATCCTTTCAACATGTCATCAACTCCATTGACTTGACACATTGACCTCTCGAGATGCAATTCTTTTTTTCACTATGTCTATTTCCCTTCCGCTTTGAGGTTTATTTTTCAGTTTGGTTCCCAAATATTTTGTCGCTTCTTGTATTACCTATTTGTTCACTGTACTCTCAAATTCAATTGTCCTCTATGCAACTTTACTCTAAAATGTAATGCAAAAAGGAAGTCAAGTCAGGATGAACGAGCCTCTCCGTATTCACCTCAACGTCAAATCAAAAGCAAACACCCACTGGGGCATCAAACGAGCCGTGCACACGACTCATTGTCAGAGCATTGTTTCCTAGCCAGTTCGATAGCTCTAATATACCATACAACAAAATAGTCTGACTACAGGCCACAGAAACTCCTGCTAGTAAATGGAAGCTGCTAAGAATATCTCTACCACCAGTTTATTATTAAAAGTTGGGAACATACGAGTTAAATGATGCGTGATGAATTTTATTCACTAACGTAAGCGACTTTTCTTCGCCCTTTCACATGATATATGCTTTTCCACCAATCGCTTTACTTTCCATAATAATTTTCGGACGAATGAAGTAGGCTTAGAATTCTCATATAGTAGGAATTTATGGGGAAAACTTGAGAAAGCGAAAGAATAACACAACTTATGGCTGGATGCTCACATGACACTTGTTCCACTGTAACTACAACTGTTCTAATGTGAGACAGTGGAAAATTTTTCTCGTCTGTCGATAATGACGAGTTAATATAACAGAGGCAGTGAGAACCAAAATTCAATAAACGCAGATTTTTTAGTTGTAATGGTCCTGTTTGGTAGATCATGTGTTGGTTTTTGACCACCTCTGAAACAAGGCAAAATATCACATACCAAGGTAACTTTAGGGATGAATCCATGCATATTATTGAACAACTGGAACAACTGAAAGGATCAATATCCGACTTGCAGCTTGACTCACAATATTAACACTGGTTTAAAAACATAAGGGAAAGTAACTGAAGTTCTAAGCATGACCTTTCAAATATGATTTGTGTCTTTGTTGTGTAAATTTGTGTACGTCAAGTGAAGGTTCGCAGTTTGTGCCTCAATTTCAGTTCTTGCTTTTCTGGAGTGTTTTGTGTGCGTTTTGAATCTGTGATATTTGTGAATTCCAAGCCGTGTGTCTGCTATGCCCATTGTGAAAATGTTAAATCTCAAAATTCGAATGGACTGGATCGCTGTGTGTAGCTCGTCACTTGCTTTTCTCGTCTACGTGAACTCGTTCAAAGCCAGATTTGTCTACGATGAACAGTGAGTGCTATTTCATTTTGCTAATCGCCACTAATCGGATCTGCAGACTACATGTTTTTTTTTTAATAAGAGCATCCTAAACAACATGTTTCACGTAGTAGGCACTAAATTTACCTACCTACCTAGTTTTCCTATTTTTCATATACGTAAAGACGTTGTATTAACAGATAATTACTTATTTTAATAAAAACAAATAAAACTGATTTAAGTAATCGTTGGATAAGGATGTCGGAGTTTTTAATACATTTTATCGAATCTTGAAATCATGTAATATTTCAAATTATTTGTATATCTAGGAATCACAATAAATTTTATTTTAAAATTTTTGTTAAAAGCTTATTGGTCAAAATCAGAAACACGTGGCCTTTCTATTTTCCCGCCTATTTTTTAGTTAAAAAAAAGACTTAAACACGTGCATTCCTATTTTACCTTCCAATAATCGCTAATCCGTTTTTTAATTTTAGTCAAACTAATTTTTAAATTTGTGAATCATTTTCCAAAAACTGAATTTTTTAGCCAAAAACTATGTTTTCAAGTGTATGAAACACAAAATTCTAAAGATTTTAAAATTTTGAAAGTTCCACATATTTGTGTTTTTAAAAAAGTATTGGGTACAATATGTGAAATCACGAAAACTTGGGAAAACTTCATTAGATGCAACTTGTTGTTTGAAAATTATTTATTTGTTTCGAAATTTTGACAAGACAATGTTAGATGTCTATAAAATATTGAAAAAATTACAAAATTTCAAAATTTCAAATTTTAATTGTTTTTCAACTCAGCATATTTTAAAATGAGTTCCTTTACCAAATTTTCAAAAATAGTGCCTAAGATATTTAAAAAAAAATAAAAATTGGTTTAAAAACCATTTTGAGGCATTTCTCGATTTTTCGAAAAAATATTTCATCTACCAAAACTCAATTGGCGCATCATGTAGTTAAGCCGTTCTAAGTTTTTTGAGACGCTCTTTTAAAAAAAAATTATCCTGTGAGAAAACTCGATTACACGTTGTCAAGGTATGCTTGCAAAAATTATTTAACAACATAGTGTGCGTAATAAGTTTCGTCGATGAAATATTTTTGCGAAAAAACAACAAACGTTGGCAGGCATAGAAACTATGAGAACCTAATTGCCGTTTAAATTATGTGTTTAAATTTGTAGAGGTGTATGTAGGAATAATCACAAAGATGCTCCCATTAGGGTCAAATTTGGCAGCGAAGGAAATGTATATTTCATCTGTAGCCCCGTACAAATGCGTTTAGTATGCAAATTAAATCTCTTTTCCCTGTAACGCACAACCTCAAGACTTGTTGAGGTTAACTTTCAAACCAGGAAATATTGTGAGGAGCTTAACTAGAAAATATTTAAACAGCAGCCGCATTTAATTGCAGAGTAATTGGGTAACAATTTGTTGTATAATTAAAATATTTGAAAACTGGCATGAAGTTAGTGTTGGTAAATATTTTTGGGAAGTGGCCACGAGTTTTAAGTTCCGTGTGGCGTGTTGGCTTCGACTCATTTCAACCATACCAACCAAAAACTTACTGTAAACTGTGCAACTTTTTAGTTGCACTAATCAGATTTAATTTTAGTGTTGTTCAGTTTACGATAGAAAATTACATGTTTTTGATTAAATTCCAAACGAGATCGTTTTAGTACAGATTATTTTATTTATTTTCCATATAAATTATGTGTTTGCAATCCGAGCAGCACTAGACGTAAAAAAGGAGTATCTGTGTATTGCTATGCAGATACGGTAGTGAGCATAAGGTCTAAATATTTTCGAAGCACAGTTTTGAGCAGGAGCAAGTTCATAATGCGTGAGTTGGAAAGCAGTGAATTGCGGGGGCGGCCACATGAAACGAATAAAACTCAAAATTGTTGCTTGAACCTTTTCTCGGAGTTTACACGCAAGCCTTTCTCAAATAACATGAGCCGAGAGAGGGGGGAAATGATTGCTAATTAGTAGTGTGTTTTATTGCCCTGATTTCTTATTACAAAAGCCAACAACTCCATCACTTCCATGATAAGGCAAAATCTGTAGCACAGTCAAATGTCTCTTCCCCATAATCATAATCCACTAATCTCCCGTTGCTTAGTTTTGGCCAGCGATGAGTTTGTTTGTTCTCGTCTCATGGCATTCCTTCAGCACGCGAGAGTTCTTAAGCAGGAAAACACATACAAAATGAAATGATATGTGAAATTCGAGGATAATTTTATAATTGAAGAAAATTGATGAGATTCAAGTTAATTAGTAATATTGGAAATTGCTTTGGTAGAACTCGTGTCTTTCATTCACAGTCGACAGAGTTTCTCGGGGTTTGTAGGTATATCAGAAATATTGATGCCGTGTCTCAATTTTTCCTTGGCAATTATTTAGAGAGAATTAGAAATGAATTGGACATTAGACAATGTGACGGAGAAAACCTGCGGCTACTGTCCTTTTCCAACGATAGAGGTTTGATTCGAGTGGGAGTGAGTGTATTCAAATTATACAGCTGCAGCCCTGTACACGAACCGAGATATGAATCTGTCTCTGCTCAGGTAAAATGAAACGAGGGGGAAAGGGAATTCCTCGTGGTCAAGAACCAACTCGCGTGTTGTGTACACATCCTGGAAATGTAGTTACCAAAATTGATAAGTCCATTTGAGAACGATGGGAGTCAGAAAGTCATGTGAGGCTCCTCACTAAGCTAAATATGGGAGTTTGTACGTTGAAGGAAAGACGATTGATATTGATATGTTGCGTGTCGTTGGTCCGTAATGGAGCAACATGAGTAAAGGAAAGGAACGGAAGCGAAATGATTTCAGCCTAACGCTCAATGTGCTTATTGCTGCCGAAGAAAAAAGTGCAAAATATTCTGAATCCACTCAAACACACCGCACTACTGGCTTTTGTATGGTTTCGGTTTTGGTTTTAGTTTCGGTCTGGCGCTGATGTTTTTATATTGATGTTTTTTTTTCTTCATGTTTCTTGAGATTTTTGTCTCCAAGCTTCTGTTTAAAACCCCTGGATTCCTGGGCGGCTGGAGATATTAAATTATACGAGTAATATAATCGACCCGGGGTCACTGCCCTGCTGCCCTTGTGTTGTATTTAGGAGGACAATGTAAGTGAAAGTAAGAGAGACAGACGAGCATGTTAAATTATGCTAACTGACAAGTCTGGTGAGACGAGGACGAAGCCGCGAAGTTGCCATGTCACCAACGTCATTAGACCTGAATGCATTTCCATTTTTTTTTCATTTTTCCTAATTCTGTCACACTTTCTGTATTAATTTAGATAATACAGTTCTAATATAAAAGGAGTTCTTTGTAAATAAATTGTGAACTATTTTGAAACATCTTTTTTGCATTTTTTGAATCTTTAAAATATTTTTGCTCGGATTACTTTTGACATTGACGTAAATAGGAAATACTGTAAACCCTAATGTGTGTACAATTGGCTTTGAAATTTGTTCAACAGAATTCGCTCTGACAAATATTTGAATTTAGTTGGAGAAAGTTGATTGTGGTTACGATTTGAGGATTTATTTAAGCTGAGAAAGCTGGAGAAAGAAGAAACTTGAAGTGAGTTGAGGCTTTTGAATAATTTGAATTGGTTGGTGATGAGTGAGTCAGTGATGCGAAGAAGGAAATTCACTAGCAAATGTGTGGTTTTTTTGGATAATTTTAACATGTGGGATATTGCAGTAAACAACAAAAATAATTACTTTCCATATTTTGCAATATAGTGTACTTTACCTCATACAAGCTCAACTACTGCTCAGCATGTTGACCACTTTAGGTGCCACTTGTCAGGACCAACTTCTAATTACCACTTTGGATTCAGGAGCATCACATATCTCGCCATCTCCATCCTTCTGGCGGCAGCCGCAATGTTCACGAAGGAACATGGAATCACAATTCTACTCGTCTGCGCTACTTTACTTACGATCTCCTGCGATCAATCGTTCTGGCTCGGAAATTTCAGGTAACCACATTACACAACACAATTCTCTTTTGATTCTTTTTTCCCAGCCTCTAACACTTTCTCGCCAGTCGTTTTCACCTAAATGTTTTTTAATTCTATCTCCATTTACTTTCGTGTCTCTCGAAAACAAATCATAATTCAGTTTTTCCTTCACCTCTCTACTGTACATACTGTATGAGACATCACTGAAATCTTAACTGCACATTACATCACCTATTTATTTGTCTTCGTCCCATTACTAACACGTTATGTTATGCTTATCGCTGAAAAACTATTTGTGAGTAGCTTTGTTTAAGTTTCTCTTCTATTTCCGTGCTCCCACACCCAGACGGATGCCGTTACAGTGGTAGGGAAGAACAAAGAAATAACGATCCAGGCGATTTTGTATGTATATAGATTATGGATCTACAAAAGACTGCTCCGTGAATCATGAACCCGTTACTCTCTCGCTCCCACTCCACAATACCATTACTTCGCGTTTAAAAGGAAAACTTTATCTGACGATAAGTTCATGTAGGTAGTTAGAGTTGAAGTACAGAAAAGAGAGCGACAGACTGTTGTAGGTGTCTCAGCACAAGAACGTAACTAATCGTAACGGCATTGCAGAAAGCTTTTTGGGATAAATGTAACTTATCTTTAGAGAGTAGAAAGGACTGATTTTTTTGAGAACATAAAACATGAAAAAAATCGTTGAGCTCCAGACCAGAATACAAGAACAATTTATATGTTTCTATGTTTGCTCCCGACATTACAATTCCACAGATGTAATATAATATATAACGCAGTGTATTGAATTCGATTGACTTGAATTGAATTTTTACCTGATTTATAGGGATTGTATAAGTTCGTTGAACATAGAATTTAGAGAGAGATGCTCTTAAACAGAAATTGTAGATGTTCCAGATTTCTTGTTGAGCGTTCAACTATACACCCAACTAGCAACAAATTCAAGGACTCAGAATGCGTTCCTCCTTTCTCTGTTAAAAAACTAAAACTTCCTAGTTCGTGGTATGAGTTTTGAGCTTACAAGTAAAATGCTTGATACTTTCATGTTTTGTAAAAGTATCAAGCATTTAGTTTTTAGCTTGGCGATGGCTCAAACTGAGTGAATATTATTGCTTACAACCAAAGTTCAAAAAGAGGATTCATTCTGGATCATACAGTTAGAATGGAACAAAATGACTCTCAACAAGCTGGGGCCGAGGCCGTGAACAAGGAGAAAAAAGGAATTCATGATCCTTGCATCCCATATTTTAAACAGAAACTTGGGCTAGACGAAATTGAGGTGATTGGTGTTTACATCGGCACTGGTGGTACAATCACGAAATTCTTCCTGGATTTTATGAAATCTCAGGCATTAACTGCATTCCTTATTGGAGATATTGTCACAACAGTCCTGAAGAAATCCGTGCAGATTTGTCAACATCATTAAATTTATATTCTGCAGTTCCTAATATCTAATTAGCAAAACTATATTTTATACTTACCAAGCTATATTTTTAATATTTAACAAATTTTTGTATCGTTTACTGAGTCTATTAGGCTACCCTTAATGGAAGTCAGTTGTTAAGTTTGTTCTTTTGAATAAAGTTATCGTTATATACTGTTCGGTACTAAACCGAAGTTTAAATAATATTTATAGCTTTTTCCTGAAATATTCGAGGTCATTTTGATCTTACTATATTTAATAGTTTGTAGTTCAAAATGCCATAATGTACCATTGTAATATTATTATTAAGTGTAATATTACTGTCTATAACTAATGCGTAGTCGACATCAACCAGATGTCCCATATCTGTACTTTAATTAACAGAAATCTAATTAATTTGTGTCTTTTCCTTAATCCTTGTAAAGTCGGCCACATCGGCCGACTCCACTTCAATTCATAACTTTACCTCCTGATTTCCTGCAATAGCTCAGCCTTCAATGTATGTTAATTATTAAATTCTAGAATTATTTACCGTTACCACTTATCAGGTTGACTCGAGTCAGCCTTGAACCAAACTCCTGATTTGTCGTGTTAACTGTTAACTTGTGATAAGTTTGTTTACGTTGACTCCGGAGCCTTAATATACTAAAGTTACATGTTTATTTCTGTTAGATTTAACTGTGTACCGTGGGCCATGCCCATCTCATTCTATCCTTATGAATTACTCAACCTTCACCATTTACTCCCTGACTTTAACTTTAACTTTCTCCTGAACTAAAACTCTGTCCTTTTTCAGGCTCCGTATCTTTTACTATTGACTACTGTAAATTATACACTTTACTCACTTCGTCTTTTACAATAATAAAGTAATTAGTATTTTGTAGAAGAGAGTTTGTTGCCGTTTATTGAAGTTGAGTCTACCAGTGAAATTATAATCCACGCATTTGAGTCACAAGAGTACGGATATTTTCGCCTGTCAATATCCTTCATTTTGCATAACCTAATAATCTAGGGATTTAATAGTAAAGCCTTACAACGTCGACCTCTTTCCTCCCTTTTTTTGCACCTTGGTTCTGACACTAAACATATACAATGTCAATGTATTTATCTATGGTATCACAACTTTTTAATTTGATTTCGTGTGGATCTATTGCTCCATTTTGTTTTCATATTTGTAGTTTTGCAAAGTTGCGTAGACATTATGTGTATTAAAGAGCACAAAATTATTCAGCATCACAGCTCCTTTTTCCGCCTCCTGATGACAATGCATACGTAGCAAGTAGATTTAATTTTCAAGACCTATTTTCTTAAAAATTAAAGTAAACGTTGATTTCGATGTGAAATATTATGAATTGTGCCTTTTATAGTTTGGCGCTAAACTTAAAACAGTTCTTTTTTAAATATCTATTTGCAGTCAGAGCCAAATCTGAGGAAACTGGAATGCTGCTCGAGTGTGATGATCTTGGGGATTTGTTTCCTGGCGCTCTTTCACCTCCGACTGCGTCTCATAGGCGGTTTTAGGCCGCCGACATTTTCCAAGGCAGATAATCCCACAGCCCATCATCCGAATGTGTGGACCAGACTCGCCACGTTTCTGTTTCTGCCAGTGCTTCATTTGTTCCTCATCGTCTTCCCACACAGACTCAGCTACGACTGGTCCATGGAGTCTGTTCCACGAGTAGAGACCGTCTCCGACCCACGCAACGTCATCACAGTGATTTTCTATTTTCTTCTCGTGCGACGACTAATCTTAAGTTTCCGCCAAGTGACTGAATCAGTGAAGACTCGAGAGAGTCAAGTTGGAATCAATCAGAGTCCGGTGAAAAAAAGTGTGTGCAGTGTTTTCTGGTTTAGTTCAACGAATCATAAGTGCATCAGTGACAACAACAATTCCATCACGTGTACAACTCAGAACCCTTCGCCGCAGGAGAGTAGTGGAGGAAAGAAAGGCCCTAGTGGAGTTTATCACCAATCTCCATTCCGCTCTCACAAACAATCTCGAAGCCGATTAGAAGGACATTGCAAGTGCAGTGCTTCGAGCAGCAAATCGTCAAGATCATTAGCGAAAACATTTAGAAGGCAGTCATCGTCACTTGCAGGTGATGGGCAATGTGCAACTTCTAAATTCCGCTACAGTGACTCATCAGTAGCCAGCGAGCACGTAACTCTCCTTCTGGAACTGGCATTCCTGATTTTTCCATTTCTACCCGCGACCAATTTATTTTTCTACGTGGGTTTCGTGATTGCGGAGCGAGTGCTCTACTTTCCTTCCGTTGGCTTCTCGCTTCTTGTCGGCCACGGCTTTCTTCAGCTCTGGACTCGCTCCGAGGGACGCTGTGGTTCTGTGCGACACTTTCTTGTGACTGGTCTGTGTGTGACGCTTCTGTTTTTGTGCGGGCGGAGTGTGCGACGGAACGAGGACTGGCGGGACGAGGAGTAACTCTACAGCTCAGGCATCATCGTCAATCCGCCGAAATCTTGGGGCAACTTGGGCATCGTTCTCAGTCGTCAGGGACGGACGTCGGAAGCGGAGGTAGCGTATCGACAAGCTCTTCGCTTTCGGCTCAACATGGCGGACGTGCACTACAATCTGTAAGACCTAATTTTAATCTCATTTTTTTTAGTATTCTAATCCCACAATATTATAAGTTAAAGTGATGTGCAAAAAATGTAAATTAGCACTGAAGACTCTTGCTCGCTTTATATACTGCGTCAGTAAAGTTTTATTATTCTGATGTGACACAGAGTAACGGAAGCAGGAGCTGAGCTTGGCAGTTGCAAGAACGGTGAGAATGAGTAAATGTGTAGATTTAATTTGCATATCATGTTCTTATTTGCAGAGGCCTGGTGCTGAAGAGAGAAGGGAGACTCGACAAGGCACTCACTTTGTATCGATCCGCCATTCACTTTAGCCCTCTACTCGCTCGTAAGTCCCAACCACCTTTTCATCTCTATCTATTTCATAGTTTTATTTTGTTTTATTTCATATTGGTGGTCGTCGACCTACTTGCCCTTCTCTTAGACTTTAAGCGCAACACTTTTTAAGCTGCCTACATACAGGTTGTCTCTTTTTTAGATGCTGAGCTTTAAAACATGTGATGCTAGTCTACAGACAGACCCCTTGACCTGGCCCATGAAGTCATTAACGGACGATCCCGAATGTGGTACATGCTTAAATACAACTTGGAAAGTCCTCAGTAATATTAAATGGAACTTTTAAAAATTTTCCAACCTAATTTTACTACATGTGTGCATGTACGTATAAGGTTTATACATGATAGTGAGGGGTCGCCCATAAATGACGTCATTCAAAAATCATATTTCACATACAACCTGGATTTTTCACACATATTTTAACCACATGCTATGCAAGTACATATATAGCTTATACATACATGGTTAGGGGGTGTCCACAAATGACGTCATTCGAATAACAATTTTTCTATTTCATGAGTTAGATTGACACATATCGCCAACATAGGATTTTACTAGAGTGCATGCAGGAATCGTCCATAAATGACGTCATACAAGTTTTACCATTTTTGGGACCCCAACTGTCATAAGTTCAGAAATTAGCCTGAAACATATCTTCAACATAAGATTTTACTAGTATGCATGCAAGGATCGTCCATAAATGACATCATATAAATTTCACTGTTTTAGAGATCCCTACTGTCATTAGCTCAGAAATTAGGTTGACACACATCTACAACATATGATTTCACTAGAATGGATGCAGAGATCTTCCATGAATGACGTCATACAAATTTTACCATTTTAGAGATATCCACTGTCATTAGTTCGAAAATTAGTCTCACATATATCCTTACTATACTCACATATATCTTTACTATAGGATTTTACTAATATGCATGCAGGGATCGTCCATAAATTACGTCAAACAAATTTTACCATTTTAGTGATCCCCAATGTCATTAGCTCAGAAATTAGGTTGACATATATCCTCAGCAAAGGATTTCACTAGTATGTATGCAGGAATCGCCCATAAATTATGTCATACAAATTTTACTATTTTAGGATTCCCCACTGTCATAAGTTCAAATATTAGGTTGACATGTATCCTTAACATATGATTTCACTAGTATGCATGCAGGGATAGCACATAAATTGCATCATAAAAACTTTACCATTTTAGCGATCCCCACTGTCATTAGTTCAAAAATTAGATTGACATGTATCCTTTACATAGGATTTTACTGGTATGCTTCCAGGGATCGTCCATAAATGACGTCATACAAATTTTACCATTTCAAGGACCCCACTGTCATGAGCTCAAAAACTAGGCTGACATATAGCTATAACATAGGATTTGACTAGTATGCTTGCAGGGGTGGTCCATAAATGAAGTCATACAAATTTAACTATTTTGGTGATCTACACTGTCACTAGTTCAGAAAATAGGTTGACATACATCCTCAACATGAGATTTTTCTAGTATGCAGGCAGGGATCGTTCATAAATGACGTCATACAAACTGTACCATTTTAGCGATCCCTACTGTCTTTAGTTGGGCATTTTATGAAATGGTCATGTCCGTCTGTCTGTCTGTCCGTCCGTCTGTTGGCCGTATACTACAGGTCACAGTTTTCAAGCGATCAACACCTAAATTCTTTTAAACGATCAGAAATGCGCGCCGGCAGGTCTGTATTGTTTTTTCAGGTTGATTGCACTAATCATTTTAGATGTTTAGAGATCGTCCATAATAACGTCCTTTAAATACAATAGTTTCTAGTATCCCAAGTCCCATTTTTAAATTTGTTTCCATCCTATATTAACTACATGTCACGTACTTACTTATAAGCGTAACAGATATTCAAGGAATGCCCATAATGACGTTATTTGTGAATAGTGCAATTGTTAAAAAAATTTTAGCTATTTTAAACTGCATGCAACGAACATTGATTGTAGGGGAGCTTCCATAATTATTAAATCATCTTTTAGCGTAACATAAATTGTCGTGCGCCTTTGTGGAAGCTCAGCATCTACTTCGGGCCAGCCCACGGTCGGCAAATCCGGCGCGAAGCGCCGGATTTTTCTTCCTACCAAGGAATCACGTGATGTGAACTGCCTAGATACAAAGTCGAGATAGTGGGAAAGGTGGTCCTGACCATTGGTGAGCGGAGCCTACCAAGTGCAATTTGAATATGATGGGTGGGAACTATTAATCGACGGTAAAACCTTTTCCGCTATCTCGACTTTGTATCCAGACAATACAATCATCTCGACTTTAAAAACAATACTCAGGATTAATTGAAATAATAAGGTTTTACTCACAAGGGAATGGTTTTACACGGTAAAGCGCCAATTTCAAAAAGTCATGTCTACAAAAATCAGGCTACTTTTGAGTAGTAGGGTTCCAAAGTAACTTGATTGCATTTTGCTTTGTTTTGTCAAAGTAGCCCGCCAAAGTTAAAAAAAATTCAAATTTTAATATTTTGCCGCCCTGCAACTTCTTCAGTTGTCATCCGATTTTGACGAAATTTTGTTTTTTTAACGTTTAAACTCTTTTCTAAAAACTAATTTCAGAATTTTATAAAATTCAAAAATTTTTATTTTGTTGAAAAAATTAGTCCATAAAATTGGGCCTTAAAAATATTGTTTTTTCAAAAATTTGTAGAAAACTTGAATATTCTTGAATTTTGAAAAATCTTGAAATGACTTTTTAGAAAAGAGTCTAAACGTTAGTAAAAAAAAATTTCGTCAAAATCGGATGAGAACTGTAGAAG
Organism: Dicyrtomina minuta; assembly: GCA_949802685.1. Classification (NCBI taxonomy): domain Eukaryota; kingdom Metazoa; phylum Arthropoda; class Collembola; order Symphypleona; family Dicyrtomidae; genus Dicyrtomina; species Dicyrtomina minuta. The sequence continues at coordinate 176,179,209 of OX461808.1, read as the reverse complement.
TTACAGGGCGGCAAAATATTAAAATTTGAATTTTGTTTTACTTTAGCGGACTACTGTGACCAAACAATGCAAAATGCAATCGAGTCACTTTGGATCCCTACTATTTAAAAGCAGCCCGATTTCTTAGACATGACTTCTTGAAATTGGCGCGTACCATGTAAAACCATTCTCTTGTTAGTTACTACACATCCATAATAATTGTACTACATTTTGCTTCGTTTGCTCACAATTGCGCGCCAAAATTTAATAAAATGATTTTTCATAAATTTGCAATCCTGGTAATCCTTCAATTTCTGTCCGATTTTCAAAATCTATAAAGTGTTTTGATCTCTAAAACAATGTTTATCTTTAAAAAAATACGTTTTTGAAATTTTAGGAATTTCATTTTTGTTATTGAAAAATTTGGTAACCTGAATTTTGTGAATGCATTATAAAAACTACAAGTTTGTACAAAAATGAACGTTATTAATATTTTAAATAACTTTGTAAGTAATTCTTGAGAAATCAAAAAACTCTAAATTGTTTTGAAAATAAGACTAAAATTGAAGGAGTTGCAAAGTTGCAATAAATCGATTTGTTTTAACTTTAGAGCGCGATTGTGAGCGAACGGCCCAAAATGAAGTAAAGTTACTTTGGATCTGTATCCATTCTATTTTCTTGTGTGCATCTTGTTTGAAATGGAATCAATGTAAATGATTTGGCACTCAAATGGTTTTTATTTCTCTCTTTTTCACATAGCTGCCTACTTGACTGCGGGCCAAGTGTTAACCCATCAGAGGAAGATGCGGGAAGCCATGAAGATGTACGAAAGGTGCTTCAAATTGTGCGACGAAGGAGTCAAGGACCTGAAGATCCACATCGAAGCCAAAGTCGCCGCACAACTGCGCTACGGGAAAATCCTCGTTGAGGAGTACGATGATCTCAAAACAGCAATTGAAATCTACCGCCAAGCAGTCAAGTTAATGCCACCAAACTTTTCTCAAGCCCAGGTCCATATTTACACTATATTTTGTATTTAGTTAGTACAGTTAAGAGAACCTTTTCTTTCGGGCGGGTTTCGTGGGTGTTTTCGTCTTTTAATATGTCTCCCTATTTCGCTTCTCATCAATCCTGACTTTTCAATGACAGTATATACACATGCCGACTCTAGGAAAGGAAAGTGTAGGAAGCATTGAATCGACCCACGCAAAAGTTTTCTATTGATTTAGATTTTAGACTGCGCAGTTTTTGAGTTCGGATTGCTATCGAATATGAGAATGCTATTGAATCAGGAAATAAGGGTGAAATGGGAATGTAAGGGGATACTAGAAACGGAAAATACGGAGAGATTTAATTTGAAAAAGAATATGTATCTCCTGCCTGAATGTTGATGGGGAAAGGAAAGAATTCGTGAAAATGGTGGTTTACCATTATGTCACCCACGCTAGAGACGAGATATTTTGACTCAATTTATTTTTTTCAGTATTTTTCTTTGATGTGAATTGAACAGAGTGTCTACAACGCAATGGGGAAAGCATTGTCACGCGTTGGTAAATCTTCCGAAGCGGAAGAGTGGTTCAAAAAAGCACTAAACACGGAACCTGATCACATTCCAGCGCATCTCACCTACGGAAAGATGCTCGCCCACAATGTTAGTTCATTCTTCTCAATTTAAACGCATTTCCAAATAGAAAAGCCCGCAATTTTATTTTGGTGTGTGCAGCGTAATGATGTGAAAGTATCTGAGATTGTTTCTTTCCCCTCCAGCCTTTCTTTGTATCAGTATCATCTCCCTTTCTGTAAGACTTGACTCACATATTGAAACTACATATGTAAACCATTTTGTTTCTTGTCATTACCTAGGGAACACGGCTTCTGGAGGCTCAGAGTTGGTTCAGACGCGCCAAGAGGATTGCACCTCCCGACGCCGCCGTCTATCAACATTACGGTGAGGCGGATTTACACACATCATGTATCATTTTTCCGTATTTTTGTATGTAGTCGGCAATTTAATTGATAATTTTAAAAACTACTTTCCTTAAAATTATGCATGCCTTTTTATTAAAGAAAGCAATAATAATTTATGCACAGCATTTAAAAATGAAAGATGAGAAATGAGAAATGTAGAGTGAAAGTGACGTTGTAATTCTCTTAACACAAATTGCAGGTCAATTCTTGGCGAGTCAAGGGCGACATGCGGAAGCTGCTGAGTCGTATATAACTGCAGACGCTTTAACTCCAAATGATTACGAGATTGTAGTTGGTGCGGCAAATGGCTGGAGGCAGGCGGGAGACAATCAAATGGCTAAAATCTACTACGAAAAAGCTGTCGCTCTCAGGCCGCAGGTAAATTTTACCATTATTTTCACTTTTAACCCGTCGATTCGTAGGCAGTTTTTGTGGATGCCTTCAGTATAACGTACTGTACATTTTGCAGGAGGGACGAGCGCATATGAATTTGGGAGCCATTCTCCATTTGAACTGAAAATACGCGGAAGCTCAACGAAGTTATTTGACTGCGCTTCATCTTGAGCCACACGACTCCATGACGCTCGAGAATCTCAAGAAATTGTGTCAGTTACGAGCTGCAAAGAAATTGTCTCTTTCATCCTGCACTCAGCGTGGAAAAAGAGGAAGTTGACAAAATGAAACAGTCTTTTAATACAAAATTAATCGCATAGTCACAAAGATAATAAACTACAAATTCAGAATATCTACCTGAATGCCTGAAAGTGTGGACTTGGACACGAAAGAGACTAAATGCTGAGATTTTACATGTATTTGCGATTTAATTAATAGGATTTATTTATGCTTATGCAACCTTATCACAAACTCTGTACTAAGTTGATGAATGTTTATTATATTAACGAATGATCTCTCCTACAACACATTTATTATAATAAATAACGTCAAATGACATTACTTTCATCATTTCTATAAATCAAGTGTAAACACCATTGTAGGTGCAAAATTATATGACAATATACAGCTGCATTTTAAAAAAGTTTGAATTATTAAATTATGAGTATTTTTTGATTTAATGGGTTGTTGGTGTTGATGATGGGAATAAAACCGAAATGGTATACTCCCCCGCTTCGGAGAGCGGGTGGGAGGCCATCCCTGAGTTTACCTTACCTCCTCATATTTACATCCCATGGTTGATGAGGGAATTATTTTCCCCCAAGGTTGTTGATTTCCGCGATTTATTTATTTACTTACACCCATAACGATCTTCATCATTATACCTACATATTAGATTCGTATTTTATTTAATTTAGTTAATGTCAGATGGTAGAGATTTAGTTTATAAAAGGGGGGTCCACTACTCCGATGAAGGTAGAAGATTTATGAGAAACGTGGGGAAGAAGCTCAGCTGCTGCAGACTGCCAAGTATCTTCTTCTAGCTATCATGGTGAGTTAAGCTTATTTGATTTTAAGCCATTCACTTTACGCTCATTCTATGTTTTCCTCACTATTTGAGGTTTATTTTATTTAATAATATTTCCAGTGGCAAGTGGCTCGGTGGCAGAGGCCAGGGTGATGGGAACAGTATCCATTTTCCCGGCTTCGCCACAACGAGCTTCTGAATTCCCGAGGAACGGATGGAAACCGTCGACGGAGCACGGCAAACGGAGCTTCTGGTCCGCCGACGACCCCACCAAGGCTCCTCGGAAATAGGGTCTGCCACGGAAGTTTTTGCCAATTTTGGTTCCAATTAGAATGGAAAGTTAAGTTTCATTCATGTTTAATTTTTATTTTATTTTTAGGAAGGCAAGGCGGTGCGATGGTCGAGGGTCTAGCTGTCCTCGCGTCCAACGCCGTTGAGCAGGAGGCAGAGGGAATTGGAGACGGTCCTTGGTTTGGTGAGCGTTCCAATTGGCAAGGACCCCCTTCCCTCCGTCCTCACGCACAACGCAACGACTTTGCCTTGAATTTTGGCATTTATTTAAATTTTTATTCTAAATATTTCATTCAAATATATTTGATTTTCTTTATTTTGGCAGAGGGACTGAGCGGCGTGAAGGTCGTAGGCCTGGCCGCCCACGACTCCAGCCTCGCCGGATAGGAAAGTCAAAGGCGAGGATTTGGCTCTTGGGATGCCGAGTATTCTGGGTGGCAAGAGCCTTCCATTGCCGGCTTTCCTATTCCAGCAATTTGCTCAGTCCTTAATTTTGCGAAGTTAATTAGGTAAATTTTTAGTTTTAACGGTTTAGATTTGTTTTATTTTTATTTTTATTTCAGGAGGGCATGTGGCCTGACGCTGGAGGTACCAGCTCCCGCAGTCAGGCCTATCCCGGAGACAGGGGAGGGCTGCCAGTGCGCGTGTCTGATTAACCTGGAGCCATGGCTCCCAGACACCGACTGAGCCCATCCTGTAACTCCAGGACAGCCACATGTCTTGAATTTTTAATGTCTAATTACGTAAGTATGAATTTTTATTTACTCATTTTAATTTTAGTTTAGGATAATCATTCTTTAGATTAATATTTTGTTTTATTTTTCAATACATGAAGTTGGGAAGAGCAGCTTGATAGTGGACAAACTTGGGACAGAGAAATATTGTCCGGAGTCCAGATGGTCGATCAAGATTGAGGAAGGAGGCGAACCCCAAAATTAGCCAGAGTCACGGGTTCGCTCCCTCGCTCTCCCTTCAATTTTGCCTAACATTTTGACTTACTTTTCACATTTTTATGAACGGGGCGAGTCCCTATTATTACGTACGGGGAGTCCCTCGGAACTACACCCGACGTCTAGATTATATGCCAATCATTTTGATGGATTCTTATCTATAATAATTTAACATTGATATCCTTGATTGTAGATATATTGAATAATGAGAATCAAGTACGTATTTGCCAATTTAGTAAAGACACAAACGATCGAAGAGAAGAGGTAATTTGACTGTTAATTTTAATGTTAAATTCAAAGGAAACGAAGTTATAAAGTGAAATGAAATGATAATATTTTCTCCTTTCAGCAGAAGCCTGGGAGCAAAAAGGATAATGATACACGATATATAATAATCGTTTTTCTTTTTCTTTTTCTTTTAGGTTTTCGTCCACACATTTCTAATAATTACAATGTTTTACAAATAATTCTTACGAACACTGCGAAGGCAGTGTTTACAGGATTCCAAATCCAGGTCCGATGGTTTTACAGGTAAATCACCAATATTAATTTTTCTTTTGAATTTTTCTTATATAATTTTACTGTATGGTCTTTTTGACCTCGAAGTACAATTAGAATAAACTCAATATATACTCACAGAGGGGAGCGGCGAAGATGGAAACCACGAGGCACAGAAAAACTAGAATGTAGAAATTTTCACGATAATAACTCTTTTGATTCTTCTCATTTTTATGATTACACCAACACACGGTATCGGAGCAATCCCCTTTTAAACGTCTAAAGCCTTTCGGTGTTTCCATGTTCTCCCTTCCCTTCTGATGAGTATTTTTCATTTCGAAAAACTGAATATAATTATTATGAAAACAGAAAATTATGAAAATGAATATCGAGTCGCTCGTGGAGTCGTGCTTGAAGAGCAGAAATTCCTATCCAGTCCGTGCTGAAGAGTTCAATCCGACGTGCTCTCCTATTTAAAAACAAGTCCCGACTGAAGAGGCATGCTCGGCTCTCCTTCTTCCTCGCTTCTTTTCCTCCAGATGCATCTTTGGCCGCAGGGTTGCGTCCGTTTCCAATCCATCTCTTGGTCAATCCGCATCAGATCGAAAGATCGCACATAGCATTACTCTCCTATTCTTTCCTTACACGGGTCTCTCTCCTTTTCTGTCAGATGGCCGATGCTGTCTGGAAGATCTGGAAAGAACCTGTGGGAGCGAGTGTCGTGGAAACTATTCTCTTCTTAGGAAATTAGTAGCAATGCATACAAGATTCAATAGATATCTGTCAGAACTAAAACCATATGACAAATCGTTCGCCTATAAACTAAATTCTGTTTTATGAATAAATTATTCGAACAAGAAAGTTGCTACGCTACTTTGCCGATGATTCATTTATTACATTGCCACGTGGAACATGTACCACGGTTCAAGTCATGACATAAACTCTGTTACATAATAATTTCTCATTCTACAAGGAACCCCTCCATTATAACACAGCTGGGCTTCTTAAGCTGAGTGCAAGTTTAAGAAATCTTTGAAGTAATCCAAACACCAACCTTTGAACCGAGTCTCTTTCGTGGAATCTTCATTACTTAGTATTCAGTTGCAGTTTGTGAATAAAATTAGACATAATGGCTTTCCTCCGTCTCTCCATGCTCCATTTCCTTAATTAGAAAATATTGATCAAGAAAAAGTTAATTTGCATAAGTGCAGAGACAGGGGCGATGGGATCGTTTCTAGGAAGCGGAAACAGTCGTGTCGTCTTGACAGTAAGGAGCTTAACCCTCGTCGTTTGTAATTTCCAATTTAAAAGCTCATTACATTTTAGAAAAAACAAAAGCTACTTGCGGTTTCAGAGTTCTTTGAAATTCAAAACTTTTTGAATTATTTTTTATACAAAGAACAAAAATAGTTATCTTTGAGGTCCAATTTTTGAAGCCAGGGTTTTAAACAAATTATAATTTTTGAATTTTAAAAAAACCTGAAATAAATGTCTATACAAGCGTCTTAGGGTTCAAACGAACCAAAAATCAAAAATGGAAAGAACTGTAATTATATGTTTCAGGGCTGTAATGTTAAAACATTTGTCAAACTAACACGGGTCAATGTTCCTTTGAATCTACACTTATTAAATAAAGCCCGATTTTTGTAAATATCGCATTTTGAAATTGGCGGCTAACATGTGAAACCATTTTAAAAAGAATGCGTTTGCTATAGGGCACACAACCCGATAGTGTTGCTGCAGTGTTCCGAATAGAGAGAGGTGACAGGAAACGAAGATGGACAAGGAGTGGGAAAAAGTGTAGTGGTTCAGTTCAGTGACCCTTTCGTCAACATCGATAGGCTTCTCTCTCCTATTTTCCTTTTGGCAGCTTCATTCAGGACAATTTCCCAAGAGATTCTGTGTGTTGATGTGCTGAAGATTTCTTTGCCTCTTGCAACTTTCCCTTTTCGTGCTTTGTACTTCTCAGAATTAACGATCTTGGCTCCGCTTCCTTCGGACATCCTCCCTGTCGAGCTTTCTCGGCATCCACATGGCACACAGAGAACATACGAAACGAATAATGCATTACCATTTCCATTTCCGAGACATTACTGAAAGTTAGTGTCCCCTGAAGCCCCAATTCAGCTGGGAATTACGACCAACGTGGGTGAAGTGCACTCACGATCAGTTTTGAGCCTCGTGTAGTTCATTATGAAAAGCATTACTTCTAATGAACTGTATGTTAAAAAGTCATGGTGACTGATGGTTGGCTGGTCGTTTGTTCGTTATTTGATGGTTTACGACGATGAAGAATATCAAGGGAATCTGAATGAGTCGTCGCTGAGTAAGAGATGCTCCGGAGCGAGGAAGGTTTGAGAATATGGAAAACCTGAAAAATCTATGAATAAAGTCTACTTCATGATATGATAAGAAAAAAGGTCCCACAGTCTATGACAGGCATGGAACATAATTCAGCTTTTGTTGTCGAGTCGCTCAAAAACCTTATTTCATGTTCGTAGTTCGCAGTCTGAGGGGACGATGAGGGGAAAATGCGCTTTTTGCATACACACGGAGCGGAGCAACTGGAGCTGGAGCTCAAAAGGGAAAAGTAATCGCACTCACATCCCGTTATTTTCATCGGGATCGACACGGAACTGGGAGAGGAACTGGAAAGTGTTACACGCGTAAGCATGAACATACATCAACCTTTTGTGAAGCAACAGGATTCGATGCTTGCACCTTTTTTTCCCTTTTGCACATTTGCTTGTGAATTTTGTTGAAGCGTCGTTCAGTTCTCTTTTCCTGCCTCCTCCACCGATAAGCCTCATGAATAATTACAGTTTTATACTCGCTTTGAAAACGCCATAAGAAACTGTGCCTTTCCGTCAGAAATCTAATTTGAGCCTATTTATATTGTGCCACATAATACTTGGCTCTAATCTCCTCTCTCACACTCCATCTCAGCCTCACATTAGGCTATGATTTTTCAAAATGGAAATTGTGTTGAATATGAGTTTGAGTGCTGTTTTACCAAAAAATTGCTGGTTTCCAAAATACAGATGCAGTGCTTCAATAAATGTCTGTAGATTGGAAACTGGAAATTGTAGCTGAGGGAATTTCCTTTCCGTCGTAAAATCAATCGTAAAGGAATAGTAAAAATTTAGTGAGGACAAGAAAGATGACTAATGTTTTATGAAGTTTTTTTACGGACGTTTTGTTAGTCTTGAGAGCACGCTGCCACTGCAGAGATAAAACAGACGAAAGAAAAACAGGGCCGGACAAAGGAATCGGTTTGATTGTAGGCAGCAATTTGTTTCTATACCAAACTCAACATTTTGATTTTACTAATAATTTTCTTTCGTCAAGTTAAGTGTTATATTAACATGTTTTAGAAAAGTTTAAAATGTTCTTTTTACTTGATTCTGAAAAGTATAATTACATGTTCAATTTTCATGTTTTAAAAAAAGTTAAAAATGTTTTATTTGTATGTTTTTGAAATGTCAAAATGTTTTGCTTACGTATTTTTGAAACGTGCAAAATTTTGTATTTACGTGTTTTTTGAAAAGTGCAAAATTTTGTATTTACAAGTTTTTTGAAAAGTGCAAAATTTTGTATTTACAAGTTTTTTAAAAAGTTTAAAATGTTTCAATTCTATGTTTTTAAATTGTACAAAAAATTTACTTGCATGTTTTTGAAAAGTCTAAATATTTTATTAACATGTTTGTTGACAATTTAGGCAGCGGGGGCTGCCTGCGCCGCATTATCCGGCCCTGACGCAGGCAGTAGTTCAGTGACTATAATTATATGAGTCAAGGAAAGGCAACCAATTTACATCCCCACAGTCTTCGGATTACCCACTCTTATCATCAGTCCAATTAAGGACTTGCTCAAAGAGTCACTTTGAGTTCTTTGCACTTATTTCTGAGTAAAAAGGATAATTTTGTAAATGCTTGGCCCACGACTGCAACAGACGTCGTCCTCCTCGATCCCCCACTTCTTCCAGTTTCTCTTTAAAAATTGCTTGTTTCTGCAACCGCATCGAGTGGGCATTGAGAGTTAGCGGACGACAAAGTTTATCAAGGTCTTTTTTTAAAGATGAGAGTCGTGCTTTGAGAGACCGGACTAGAAATATTCGTAATCGTAAGTTTAAATAGGGTAGTAATTCTCGTGAGAGGGTACATATCCCAATTTCAACCAAGTACTCTGACAAGCATGTGGATTTGGCTATATATGCAAAAAAACAGTACAAAGTAAAATCAGGTTCTCAGTAACTACAAAACCTGTGGTGACGTGCTTCAGAATTACAACTTGTAGGTAGTTTCTTTACGGCGGTCGTATCAGTCGTATATCGTCAGTGAAGAACCAAAATGACCCATATCCATTTGTAGCTAAACACAGTATCCACTATCTACAAAAATACTGGAATATTTCTTGTAAGCATTTAAATAGAACATTATGCAATGTTCAAAAACATGCAAATCAAATATTTCACACTTTTTCAAAACATGTAAATAGAACATTTTGCAATTTTCAAAAAACACGTAAATAGAACAATTTGCACCTTTTAAATACAAGTAAATAGAATCTATTGCAATTTTCAAAAACATGTAAATAGGACATTTTACAATTTTCAAAACCATAAAATTAGAACATTTTGCAACTTTTCAAAAACATGTCAATAGAACAATTTAAACTTTTCAAAAACTCTTATTTAACATTTTACGCATGTTTCTCATTTTGAATTTATGACATAGCTCAATTTGATTCCAGCTTAAATTGGATTTAGGTCATTTTGGTTCTTCACCGACGATATGCTTATATGACTGTAATACAATTGGAGTAAAGAAAACAATTCCTTCTGCTACTTGTGTGTAGTTGAATACAGTGAGTGGGAAAAGTTTTCAAAAATAATACGGATAAAAAGCCTTTTTCTTGACTATTTCTCATGTTGATTCTGTGAATAGGTATAGTATCAGAAATCTCATTCTTTTCATCCAATGCGGATTGTATTTGTTAGTGGAACGGAAGAAAGAGAGAAAGAAAATGAAAATAAGGGAGACAGCGACAGGAGGACTGATTTGCGACTCCCAAGTTGAATTTTTAGTATTTCATGATACAAAAAATCCCACATAACTATAAATAGTAAAAGTCATACCTCGCCCTGCAGGAGTCCAAGGAGAAAGGCGAAATACAAAATACGAAAAAAAGATATGGAAATAATACCAACACGAAGCTTTGGATAATGCTCCAGCTTTTCTATTCCTTGGAAGAAGTAGCGAGCGATTTACCAAGTATCAGAATTCATTGAACTGTAAACTGCAGCAGTCTATTATAAAATGATTCAGTGAACTGTTTGGCGATCAACCTTTAAAATGTGCTAAGGGCTACAAAAACAACAACAACAGACAACAAGGTAATTTGGAGGCAATATTACATGCCAGTAAAATATTTAATGAATCCTCTTATGTGACTGAAACGGAGCCAATACTACGCCAAAGAAGGAGACAGTAGCAGAAAAAGATTAGTTGTAGACTAAGGAGACACAAAGTCAATTCAACTTTGTGGCATAGTGTCATCTCTGTGTAATAAAATGAGATTTAGGCGCTGGAATTTGAATGGTACTCGTAGAAGACATGATAAATGTAGAAATGTATTTAAAGCTTTCGATTCCAGATGCTCTCCCACATTGTACCTTCACCACTATTATCTTTGGGTATGTTGGGATGTCTATCTTTTTCATATCGTGAGTGAAGAACCAAAATGATCTATATTCAATTTAAGCTACAATGAAAATGAGCTATGTCATAAAAACAAAATGAGAAACATGCGTCAAATGTGATATATACGAGTTTTTTAAAAGTGTAAAATGTTCTATTTTTATGTTTTTGAAAAGTTTAAAATGTTGTATTTACTACTATTTACATATTTTTCAAAAGGTGCGAAATGTTGTATTTACATATATTTGAGAAGTGTAAAATTTTGTATTTACATAATTTTAAAAAGTGTAAAATGTTCAAATTAAATCATTTTGAGACGTATTTGAATAATTTTGTAGATAGCTGATACTGTTTTTCCTACCTATCTACATAATTTACCGGAATTTTGAAAATTCTGCAATACTGGACCAATTTCATCGAGCCATATATCATTGGAAAGCTAATCAACAGTAGAATTCAAATTTAGGAACGGGCCTCCATTATAACAAAACGTTTTTATAATAACGGTCTTTTAATTTTTAAATGCCGCCAAAAATGTGTTGTATGTGGGCCGCAATCAAAAAACAAAAAAAATGGTCTCTGCTTATTTTTAAAGAGCTTTCAAATGATATATTACTCGACAAATTCCGTTAACTTTTTTAAATTTTCAATTAGGTTTTTTTGAAACCATTTAAAAACTAATAACACTCCTGCGTGCACACTAAGTTATTTAGATTTGCCTAATCGTTGCCGCTCGAATAGTACATCATATTTGTGTAAGTTTACTGAGTTACCGGTCGAAATCTTCATTTAACACAATATTTTTTGTTTTTGCGGGAAATTCAAAAATTGCAATATTAAATTTTTGGATTTATTGAGAATATAAAAATACCTGTGCGTGAATCGTCACAGATAACCCGTTTACGGCTTCTTCGTTTTAATTTACAACCTGTTAATTGACAACTAAAATTTGGCGGCAAATTCAAAGATTGGAATTTTGAATTTTTGGTTGTAGTACTGAAATTGAATATAAATAAGATAAATAAAATAACCAAAAACACATTGTTCAGCTTAATTGCTTTCCTTAATTTAAAACATCTAAATTAAAACTAAAATTTGGCGGCAAATTCAAAATGCCTAATTTCGCTGTTAAGGCTGCCATAAAACAAGGGCTTTAGCCCTTGTTTTATTTAGGTAAAAATAGATTCATTTTGGTTCTTCACAGACGATATGTATCATCTATAGTAAGTAGGGAATATAGGGAATGTCTTGAAAGTGCAGATGGGTAAAGACGTCCAGGATATGTCTACATTTGACAGTTAGCGTTAGTTAGCTCCAAAACCTTTCGTTCATCCTTTTGACATTACTGTTTCCATGACGCACATGATAATGAATTTGCTTTCACCGTCTCTAATCTCATCGTCAGTCATTTACTTCTGTCTTTTCGTTCCGTGCACGCATCAAGTCAGCCATCATTTCCTTGCTTTCTATCTCTACCCATCATCACTTTTTTTCCCCGCTCCCACTCGATGACGTTCACTGACTTTCAACTAAATCCTTTCACATTTACAAAATGTCCACATAAAATCAACACACATCACAAGATGTCGTACCACTCGTGTCTACGCTTCATGAGAGGACATTTAATCTCCAAGTATAATACTCGAGCATCAAAATCAACGACAAACTCTCCTCAAAATAGTTAGCTTTGAGGCGCTTACGGTTAACTCCGGCTACATCCATTAATTAGGATAGACATACGGGTAAAGGGACTTGCCCCCCCCAGGGGGGGGGGCAAAGTACCCCCCTGGAAAGCGGATATTGTATGCATAATTTGTTTTTTTGAAATCCTGCACAACGCTTTGACCATACGCTACTCTGCATAACGTTTTATGCATGATATCTGATGCAAACGCATGTATGCAAACAATTGTCGTCACAATTAGAAGTAAAATTTTCCCTTAGTCTCTCTGTCAGTGGAATTCAGGAGCAAAAATTGGAAAAGTGAAAAAAAATACAGAGACTCTATTGACGCTTCGCAGTGCAGCAGAAAAATTAATCAACTTTTTAAAAATAAATTAAAGCATATTGCATTCTAAAGAAAAGTTCTTGACTTTTCTCAATAAACTATACGCTACCCTACAGCTTCAAAAAGATTTATTGGCAGCTTTCCTTACAACAAGGTGCAAGTAAAGGAAACTATAAGCTTGAGGAAACTCCATTTTTTTTTTCATTATGATTGTGATGTCTCTCCCAGGTTTGTAATATTTCTCCCTCTGTCAAGTGTCAGACAAACTGCCTATGAATATTCTTTAATTTCTATCCGAAATTTTCATTTATGGAAAAAGTTTTGCGCGTAGGTAATTTAGGATTGCAGATGGCTAAGGCTAACAATTTTTGTAAGTAATATGTTTTATAAATCAAATGTAGACACAGCAGGCAAGTTGGTTTATTTTAGATAAAAAAAGGATTTACGAGTAATTATAACTATAAGATCAAGTTTTTAATCAACAAATGCTGACTATTTAGTTATAGCGTGTTTTAACCTTCACTTAAGTGGACATTGCGTGTAAGAGTAAGAGGGCACAGGTTTTCAATAGTATTTAATCAGAGTTCTCAACTAGATAACTCCCTTGTCGAACGTAAACTAAGCGGTTTGTAGTGAATTCTGTTCATAAGATTCTAAGTGAGATTCTGTAATTTTCATGTGGGATTAGAGTAAATGAATCGAAAACAAAAATTAAGAAATGACAGTAATTATACGTTTGCAAGTGTATTTTGAGGTCCAACAAATCCATTTAATAAATTATGTTTCTATTTTCCATGCAAACAGATGCAAAAAAAAAGCTAACCATAAAAAAAGGGTAAAATTTTGAAAAGTATTATTCTAGTCTATTTGTATGTGTGGAAAATTGGAGCTGGCGGAACTTGCCTCATAATTCAGTTTTTGTAGTTTTCCCTCTAGTTTGCAAAGTTGGAGATAAATACGAGTAAATTTACATAATATATTCACTGCTCTCTGCATTAAAGTCGACGCCTTGATTGTGGGAGAGAGGAAACTGAAGAATCGAATTACTGAAACTGAAAAGGTGATGAGAACCGACGCACGTGATGAATAAGAAGAATAAAATACTTGTCGACGAGTGCATTAAAACTTAGGGACACAAACGCATGAGATGAGAGCTAAAATGTGAGGGAATAGTGCCACGGAGCGATTAGTATGCATAGTAAATCATTGTTTGAATGTGCTTAAGTGCGTATATTCAAATAATGGTGAGATACGTTCAGCAAATGCTCAGAGAGTGCTTTCGCATAGCTTATGCCTCAGTGGGTTAAAGTAATTGGCATTATGCATGAGCAGATGGGGAAAAAGCTTTAGGAAAATGGAAAGGTGAAAGCAGAGTGAAAGCCTTTCCACGAAAGACGCACTCGCACCGACTTTTGCTTGGCTGGTTCTGGTTCTGGTTCTGGTTCTGGGTGGTGGTGATGGGAATAGACAAACCTGTGGATCCAGATCCAGATGAAGCGAGTTGGAAAGACTAAATGTACGTGTCCCATGTTAATCTCAAATCCCAGCTGAGTTGGGGCTTCAGGGGATACCAAAGACTCACAAGAACATTGCAATAGATTTTGAGCTCGGCATAAAGAATGTGCCGGATTTGTCTACTGCGGACCAAAGAGTCATCTTTGTATTTCAGAGCGAACTGAAGAACTTCTTAACTTCTACCTTTGTGTATTTTTCTACCTTTTGCAAGGAGCATCTTTTTACTGTGAAGGATATTGAATTTACATTATTAAACATGAACAAGGCCGGACAAAGGAATTATTTTTAGGCAGCAATTTGTTTTCATACAAAAAACAATATTTTGAATATATATATATATATCTTGGGTAATGCAAAATACTGTATCTACATGTATTAGAATAGTTCAAAATATTCTTTTTACTTGATTTAGAAAAGTGGAAAATGTTTTATTTTCATATGTTTTTGAAAGTTAGAAAACATTTATGTCTGCATGTTTTTAAAAAGTCAGATATATTTTTTTTTAATTTTTAAAACTGCGAAATGTTCTATTTACAAATGGTATTTGAAAATTCAACCAGACGGGGCTGCCTACCTGGGCTGGCCGCATTATCCACCTCTGAGCTCTGAATCTATGGAGAACTGTGGTTTTGTTTCTCTTAAGGAACTTTTTCGTTAGATGTTTATACTATCTGTTTGGAAAGGATAGGTATGGAGTGTGTGGAGCCGGACTCGACTAAAATAATGTGAGGAAGATGACAGTAAGACACTAATATAAATGACTTACTTAGTAAAGAATATGATGTGTTGTTTCGTTTGTGTGGACACAAGATAATTTTGCTACTTCCCTTGTCCCAATAATACGATTGTGTGGCGTGCTATACATTTAATATGTAATTCAGGATTTCCGCTCCGCTTCCAGATCGCCTCGTAATTCCACACTAATTTGCTATTCCGACAAATTTCATAATGGCCCTAATTATTATACAATATTATCTTCCATTTCGTCTATAAAGAACCAAAATTACCCATTTCCAATTTATGCTAAAATAAAAGTAAGTTTTGTCAAACAAAGACAGTAAGTAAGATACATGATTGAATCACTAATCACCACTATCTTTTAGCGAATTGTTCTATTTGATGTTTGTAGAAAGGTAACTATGACATCACTACAATTTCCCATATAAATATTTTTGAAAATGTTGTCAAAATGTTCTAATCAGGTGTTTTTAAAAGTTTCAAATGTCCCATTTACATGTTTTTCGAAAGTGCAAAATGTCCCATTTACGTTTTTAAAGAGCACAAAATGTCCCATTTACATGTTTTTAAAAAGTGCGAAATGTCCTATTTACGTTTTTAAAAAGCGCAAAATGTCCCATTTACATGTTTTGTAACAGATAAATCTATATTGGCGTTATAGGTTCAGGCGTGACGTGGTTATCTTTTGTGTAGGTTGATTCCCACAATAGGATGAATATATTGGTGCCAGATAAATAAATATAGTAATTAATATAAGAATTGGATACGGTATTTAGTTTATTATCACAGCAAAGCTCTGTCAAAATAATATTATAAATGATACAATGTTACACAGTCATATGAGCCAAATCCCAAAATTACATCAGATCTCTAAGAATAACGTAGCCCTCAGAGTGAATTGGTACTGGAGAAATATCTACGCGCTCAACACTAAGTAATATCTAATCATATGCCACACTCACCAGCAGAACATATAAGCTGAAGTCTAAACTACAAAGAATAATCTACTTCCCTATGCTAGTCGTTCCGTTAGGAGTCGGGCTCCGTTCTGGGAGGTTCTGCTAGATGGGATACATAGAGTCATTCTTACTGAATCCAGGAGTGAATTATGTACGTGAGACGGATATACGAGGAGTTTAGTGCTCTAAGAGACCGTCTTTAAACAGGGCTCTGAGATCTCGGATCCAGAGACAAAGAATAAATAGCAAATAGAACTAGGTGCTCTATAGGCTGAAAGATGGCTCAGAAGTCAAGCATAGGCGCCAATTGGGATAGTCAGAGGTAGTGGAAACTAAAGTACGGATAATTCAGCTCACCAAAGAATGATGAGAAAACCTTAATACGAACACTCAATTCAGTTCCAGGATCCAAGTAAAACAGATGTGGGTCGTGTGAGTCTTACTTCAAGTATTTAGGGTGGGACGGGTCGAAGCTACTCCTTCTTCGGTTTAAGAGGGCGGGGTGGGGGTCGTGGCAGCGCGATTATCCAGTAAGGCTCTAATACACGTCCAGTCGTCCTTGGCCCAGTCTCCAGCATGAGTAGTAGCACTATTAGTAGTATTGGTAGTTGCACTGGGATTGATTCAGCTCACTTTAAGTGATTTTGTCTTAATCCTATAGCTAGTGATAAAGTCAAGCTTTATCACATCACGGCTGATAAAAAATAGTGTTGGATGGTAAGTCAAGCCGCCCAGGAACTAGATTGACGAGTCGCCGCTCTTTAATCGTTCCCTTTCACAAGATTTATCAGCCCGTGTCCCTAACGCTAGAGTCCAGCTCGCAAACAACGCGGGCTTTTATCCTAGTTGCTAGGGCAAAGTCATACCTTTTTATTATGACCTCGATATTTAATACTATTTCCTATTTTCATGTGACCCTAGTAACGTAATCATATTTTTCCTAGGGCACATACTTAAATTACAATTAAATGTTAAAGTTATTAACGTAGCCTAATAGGAGATTCCTGTTGCAGTGGTACCGGCCTTGATCCTATAGTCCGCGCTCATAACGCTCCTTATACGTTGCAGTAGACGGCCAAAACTCTTCCAGTCTAGCAAGCATCACAATCCTACACTTTAATTGTACCGTACCATTCACTTCACTCTTCCACATGTTCTATTCACTACAGTTTTTAAAACGTGTGAAATGTCCTATTTACATGTTCTTAAAAAGCGCCCAAGGTTCTATTTCTATTTATAAACATGGTATTTTAATTTTTTCCTGGGTTTTACTGCATTTTGTGTGATACTAAAAATAAAAATGAGTCATTCTGGTCCTTAAAAGACGGTATTAGGTATTTAAACTTGACATTTTAAAATCATCTCGGATAGCGAGGCTAGTTGCAAAAAAACTGCTTCCTTTTTGGCAGAAATGAATTAGGTACGCTATAATGTATCAAATAGAGACTTACTTAAAGTTTTAATAGTTGCAAGTAACCATATTTGAAAAGTCACATGAAATTGGAAGCCAAGGAAAGAAGGTTAAATAAATTTTAAATACAAAAGATGCATGTAACAGGATAATTTATTATTTGCATGATTGTTAAATACTGGATCAATTTGATGAAGAGTCTCTTACGCGGGGGTCTGCTATGCTTTAATACTTCGTGTCTCTAAGATTATAGTACAACGCAAGAGGTAAAACTCTCAAAGTTTTAGTACAACGCGGGTCGTTGTATTTTGTATTGAAAGATAAACGGTACACAGAAGCACAAATAAGTTAAAGATTCTACATTTCGGGACGTCAGATCCGTTTTAGCGTGACGGTTTTAAATTCAATTGTCGATTTCCGTAGAATGAATTTGTCGTATCCACGGGAGTCCTAATTGAACTGGCATGTGCTATGTGGGCAAATCATATGTATATATTACATGGTACTAATGTGATACTTGGGATTGAGATGCTCTCGTGACGTGACTTTAAGCGACTCTCAATAAATTCAATTTGTTCCTGGGCCCAGTGCTCAAGAATTAAACAAGTTTCTAGAAAGGCAGAATTTAACTTTAGTTTCTTTACATCCGTCCACGTACTTCACTCGGTAAATTATTAAATAACTTTTTCAACTTCAAGTAAGTATAAAAATATTTCTTAGTATAAAAACATGAAACCAGCAGCCTAACTTCTGGCTACGAATTTTTTATAGCTTCTGTATAAAAGTTTGAGAGGATATAAGAACAACGACCACTTGTCTTGGGAGCTTTTCGTCTCTATTTTTTTCTTTTATGAACACCCGCCTTGACGAAAACTGGATCAACAGGAAGTGTTTCAAACTACGCGAGAAAATAAAACTTTTCCACTGTCGCACAATCATTTCAATTTCTGAAGTGGAGAAAGAGAAAGATAATAAAATTCCACAATTGATACACCGGCGCTCACCCAAGTATTGATTTTTATATTCTATCTTGAACGGTTTTGATAGGGGAAAGAAAGAAATCAAAAGACAAAATTTTTAATTTTGAATGGCTGTGATGATCTAAATTTCCAATCTCTTTCCTGAAAAATTGTCTTCATATTGATTCAGTTTAACCTCACTATAGATGAGCTGGAGTATTCCTGTCGGAACGGAACGGAATGGGAATTGTATTCTTCTTCCTTTTCAAACCAAATTGAATAGAAAATTCTGTTAATTCTAAAGAGTAATGTTTGATTTAAATGTTGTTCTACAGTTAAGCTCTTGACATTTAAATGGCCAGTTTTCAGACTTGTAATTAGAACGGACGTGTCGCTGATGTTTAAGGAATTTAAATGTGAAAGCAATGGTCATCTGTGACAAAGTAAATTAAAAAAGACGTTTTGTTTAAGTGTGGGCAATGCTCACAGCTAATTAAGCGCACCCATTTCAAAAGGCTTCTCATAGATAACCAGAACCAGACATTCACTCCGAATAAAGACATGGCAGAGTTTATTTAACTACACGTCAAAAACAAACTTATATAGGTTATAGATATTCAGGGATCGCCCATAATGACGTCCTTCAAATATCATAGTTTTAAGTACCCTCATTTCTAACGTTATTTTTTTTAATATATTTTAACTGTTATAAATAGGGATCTCTCATAATTGACGTCCTTCGAATTTAATAGTTTTAAATACCCCATTCACAACTTTAACATTTTGTTCAACATACAAGTAGTAATAGCACTACTGCGACCAGCACGTTTTGCAGCAGCAACACTCTTGTCAAATATGCTCGAACCTAGCCGTATATTGACCGGGACCACTCATTTCTGCACATATAGCCTTTATTCAATTCGAACTATATTAGGTAGTTTTTCCGTCACGCAAAAATGGCAAAACTCTGCGTGCGATCAGACATTTATTAAAATCAAATATTCAAGTGAATGCGGTGAATATTGAGTTAGGCGCTGTCTTAGTTTAATTTGAGCGTTACCACAACAGGGTTCTACTCCTTTATTAAAGCTAATCTGAGCTGTAGGCTCAGCATCTGCTTCGGGCCCCCTGTCGACAATTCCGGCGCGAAGCGCCTGATTTTTTACACCCAACCCAACAAACTATATCACCTGAATTTATTACTATGAAATGAAGTGTTATTGTTGAACAATAAGTTGCAGTTTTAAATAAAAATTCGACTTTTCTTGACTTTCACTTGTGAGCGGGAAACTCTAGAAATGCTAAGCCAGTTTTATAATTTTTCTTTTCTCTTTTCACTTTTAGTCTTTTCTTCAGGTTTAGTTAGCAGCTCAGTCAGCTCTCAGTTCTTTCAACATTGCATTGGTTTAAACTGCATTGTGCACTGGGGTCACAAACAACTGCAAGAACTGCTCAACTGCGAGTCTAGATTTACTAATGAACTATCTCTTTTATGTCATTTTCAAAACATTAGGCTATTCAGTACATTTTTTTCAGTGTCGTGACTTTCAACTTTGTGCAGTATTGGTTGCCATTCAGTCCTGTGATATTACATGAAATGCAAGTGTGAGTTTCAATTTCAGCAAATTACTATTACCTACTTACATCAATCGAATTACAATTATTCTGACATGCTGACGTTTTATGAATGTAATATTAGGTTTATAGGTTTATCTACTATTTAATTGTAAAGACTGTTAAATACTTATGCTGGTTATGTAATAAAGTGCAAGACAAATGGACAGAGGTTGAGGATGACTAGATAAAACCTGTGATAGTTTTATTGGTACAAAAGATGAGTGTTTAGGATTAGAACTTTCAAGCAAGAGTAAATTATAACTAAAACCTAACTACTGATTAAACCTCGGTGTTCCAACTCATCAATGCTGTCATAAGCATCAATTAGTTTGATTTTACTTTTAGTATCCGCTGTTGACCAATTCATAACATCCAATGACCTGTTCAAAGTATGTATAATCAATATGTATACTTCCGAGCCGTTTAGGAGCAAGTGTTCTAAACGGCTTTACATTACAAATAATTATACGGAATGCCGACTTATTTGATACTACCCAATCCGCAAAGGTCAATGGCAAACCATTGGCCCATTACCGCTATGACTGGCAGTTGATCACGAGTGGTAAACGATAGGGGAAATGCTTGGCTAATGAATTGCCCTTAGGCAGCTGATAACAAATGGTAAAGGATGGGTAAAGTGTCTGGGCAGTGAATGGCCATTTAGGTAAATATAATAGCTTAAAGTGGGGAGGGAAACACAGACGCAGGGAATGTAAAACCACTTCAACACACACAGCAACCGACAAACTATAACGTGAGTCCGAACGTTGTGTGTAACTTCTAGGGTGAAGCTTCGTGTTATTTGTAATGCGGGGCTCAAGGACCGGAACGCAACAACGAATGCGTAAGTAGACTATGCAAGTTGTCTTTCGTTCGCATTTAGCTCCCGCGCATGGTTCCTAGCTTTCTGCATGAAGAAATGAAAGTGAAATGAAAGACTCTACTATGGGTTTTAGGGAAGGGTAGGAAAATACGAACCTACCATGGGTTTTGGGGAAGAGTAATTATTAAAATACGAACCTACTATGGGTTTTGGGGAAGAGTAATTATTAAAATACGAACCTACCATGGGTTTTGGGGAAGAGTAATTTCTAAAATACAAACCTACCATGGGTTTTGGTGAAGGGTAGGAAAATACGAATCTACTATAGGTTTTGGGGAACGAACCTACCAGCACGGGTGTTCAACGGTAGATACTGTTGGGACAACCGAGAGTGAGGTCTGGCAAGGATAAATTATGCATGCAAATGAACGACAGCTTTATCCTTGCTAGACCTCACTCTCGGTTGCCCCTACTATAGGTCCACCGATACCAACTAAGAAAAATGCACGGTACACCCGCATGCCGATTACCACCGAACCACCGCGCCATCCACCGATTGGTTTTCAGTGAGGTAGCATACATCCTATCGCTAGCCACTATTCCACATCTCAGTTTTACATTAGTTTTATCATATGCAGACAGTTTCATTCTACAATAAGTAAGTAATTCCAGAAAACCAGTGTGATTTCGCTGAGGAATGTGAAAATAAAGCAATTAATTTACTCACTAGCTTTGCAATGCATGAATCTACCTCAGCTTCAAAATAGTTTTTTTGGGGCATTGTGCTTGAAAATAATTCAGTTGAGAGAATTCTGTTTATACTTCGGGAAAATGATGGTGACGTTAAGAGTGAAGAGAAAAGCACAGTTGAAACTATAAATGTGAAAACCTATTGTCGAAGCATTTGCTGAGAAAGAGAAAAACAAAGTGATGTGAATTCTGTCGGGCTCAGTTTGATGGCAATATTGTAAATGAAATTACCTTGAATGTTGCAGTTAAAAATTGTTGTGCCTAATTGTAACATTAGCTAAATTATTAATATTTTTGCGACCTAACTTTAAAACTAATACGTTCTTAAAATTGTTGTATCGCTAGCACATGGTTAAAAAAAGTAAAACCTTATTGTTTGTATGACTTGATTAACTGGCGCAATTAAATGAGAAATACTGTGTTACAACATTGTGTATGATTTAATAATATATAATATGTTCTTCATTTAATTTTTTCCAAATTCGGCTATTCGGCTGTCGGCTGGTCACTCTTGTCACTTCATACTTTATTATGAAAAAGCATATATCTTTCAATGAGATATCCTTGAATCTAGGGGTCAACTTAAAACAGTTACTTAATTTCTTTTTTTTTGCATTTCGCTTAAAAAATCGTATTCGATTTCATCCATTTGTGGTATTTCCACGTGATATTTACTAATGGTAAAAAATAATTAAGTTTTAAGTTCTACCTGCAGGTAGAGTACCGACGGTAATGCGGTCGGTTACCGGCCGATTTGGCAGATTTGATTTCAGGTAGTGCTCCGGCCGGTAACCGTGAACACCCGTGCCTACCAGGGATTTTGAGTAAGACTTCGATTTCACTGCCAACTTTACCCATGGATAACTTTATCTATAGGTAAGTTGTCCATGGATAGTGAATGAAATCGCAGCTATCCCGGGGATAAGCCCCTATCTATGGGTAAAAGTTATCCATGGGTAAGTTTAATGGATATCTCTAGTCTATGGATAAAGTCCAAGTGAAATTGCACTATCTATAGATATATTAGTTAAGTTTTTTTCTAGATATTCTTGCGTTTTGACGCAAGTTTCATAAATTGATCAGGTGTTTTGCTTTTTTTGGAAAAATCGTGATTTACATTTTGTGTCTTGGGTTGGGTGTTAATTTAACACTATGTAACATATTGTGTCTTGGGTAGGGCTTTAAACTGACATTTCCTTTTCTTCACGTGCATGGATTGTTCCACCAAATAATTATACTTTTATATTTGATTCAGTGTGTTATATTAGGTCGAATAAATCATAATTTATTAAAATCTTTGCTGAAAAAATGGAAACGGAATCTGGAAATAACAGAACAAAGAACTGGTCCTGCAATGAAATTAATGAGCTTATTAGTTTATTTAATAGCAGCAAATGGTCCGATCAATTTCAAAGGGGATGAGAAGTCATAAAATTAGTTGGGCCAGTCTAGCCCAAGAACTATCAAGGGATTGCGATGGTGCTATCGCTAGGTCAAAGTAGGACTCATTGAAAAAGGAGTACAGAAAAATTAAGCAGTAATTAATGTCAAATCTGGAGCTGTGTAGTTTGTTTTTCAATATCTTGCCGTCAACAATGTAATCAAAAGTTGACCTTTCTAGATGCTATTTATTTTTAAATCGTACTTAGTCCATGTTGACATTTCCCAAAATTTGTTGTGCATATCGAAAAACCAGGTCTTTTTCCTGCCATAATATTATAATTGCTTGAGTATTTTGCACCTGATAAATGATAATGTGTCCGCAATAATGTACAAACAACACGTATTTTGTTTATTGTGTAGCTACAATTAAATTTGCCTTAATAATTTACCTATATTGCTTTTTCCGTCGTTTTTAAAAATACTGAGTCAGCAGAGTTAATAACCGAGTATACTTGGCTGAATTTGACGTTGCTCATTAATTAATACAACTTGGGAACACAGCGTAGCAATTATTACTAATTGTAAATTCATTTCCATTTTTAATCGAGTCACACAAATTAAAAATGAAATTCTACCCAGGACATACTTCTAATTATTTTTTAAACTTTTTATGTAAACTTAAGTGTCACAAAAGATATCTACGGATAGTTTAGTAGTGAAATCACGATATCTATCAGCAGTTTACCTATAGATATCTTCAAGTTACCCATGGATAAAACTGTGTGAAATCGCAGTTTACCCATAGATAACTTACCTATAGATAAGTTACCCATGGATAAGTTGGCAGTGAAATCGAAGTCTAAGGGTAGGAAAACCTTTAATAATAGAGAATTTGGGGAAGGGTAGGTTCCTGGGAGTAGGTAGGAGAATTGTGATAATCCACGGGTATTTTGGGGAAAGGAGGAAAATACGAACCATCAATGGAAAATTTAGTAAAAGGTGGCAAATATTAGCCTGCAAGATTTTTGGAGTATAGTAGGGAAATAAGGAGCGTAAATGAGAATTTGGTGATGGGTCCGTATTAAAATTCTGACGGGCAGTATGCGTTTTGGAATGTAGTAGGAGAATTGAGTATAATTTAGAAGGCGCGCCAGTCTGGTAGGAGATTCCTGAAAGGGGTAAGAGAAAGACGGCAACATTGCATGGGGATAGGAAGGTTATGAAGGGTTGGAAAAGGATAGGAATATACAAGCTCCCTGATTGAAGACAATCTAATCGGACAATCTTAAACCTGACTTTATTAAAAGTGCTAATCGATGGCTGGTGGTATCAAAATTGGTTTCAGGTAAAACAGGAAGGTACTACCATTTGGCAATTATTTACAAAAAAAGAAGAATAAGTTTAAAAATTACATGTTGTATTGTGTGTTAGTTGTCGCTATCCCTTATATGTTCAATACTGGAATAACTGTGTCGCAAAACGAGGATTCATATGTTTAGTCGCTTGTTAAGTTGAACTAACTATTATAAGTAAGTTGGCACTAGCTTCAATTTTTGAATACCTAAATAAATTTCAACAATTTTTTTGATTTATGTTTTTATTCTTTTTGAAAAATTCTTTGCGTTTAGATAAGATTGTGTACTCTTCTTGTATTTCATTTGGCTCTCTGTTTCAGTATTCTACATATTCGTGTGTCTTACAACAGTTGTTAGTATTTGTTCAAGACTTTTTTAAGAATTTAATTTAAATTCCTGCTTTTTTTTTACTTGGCAGGTTTTCTCATACTTACAAGAGTCAACAGTTGACAGTGCAGCATTTACATAATGGAAGATGAACTTAAATCCGAAGCCGAAGGTCAAAGCAGGATTCATCTATTTGAAGGTAATGAATTCGAACCTACAATTAAAGTCGAAAGCTACAACAAAATTGACGAGCACCTTGGCGGAGCAAATTAGGCTAATGAATTCAGAGACAATTCCCATTCTAACAATGAAAATGTGATGATTGTGTTGGGAAAAAAAGTGAAATCAGCAACTGAAATCCTGATTAAAGAACCACCTTCGCCGTGTGATGGAGAATACAATAACAACCCCTTCTTTAATGACAGGCACTGTTACAGCGATAGTGACTCAAACTGTGGCCCGGAACGTGAACCCTTTGTAGATGTTAACTGCGACCCAAGATTTTTCCTATGTAGTTCACAAAGTTACACTTCTGATCATCAAGATTCTACCACTCAAATTCAAAACGTAAACGCTCCAAGTTTCAAATGTCAGGAACCAAATTGTAAGAAAGCATTTAACAGCAGTTATAAAAATATTTATAAAAACAGTTATATAAATCAATGTAAAATAAAACGTAACTAAAATTAATCAGAACTCATAACACCAAAATTAATAATAAACAAAAATTCGAGACATAGCAGCCGCAGAGCACAGACAGATTGGGAGCAGTGGATGCCCGTTGCTCAAAATGCTAACGTCATCGGGCATGCCTCCTTGCTCCTTGCTCGTCCTGTCTCTTGCTAAACTTGTCGAGGACTCTCCGCGTCCCTGACCTCGTTCCTGTCATGTCCCACTGAAGTATGATTCAATTCAAAGTAAATATTAGCTTAGCTAACCATAAAACCAGCAGTAAAATAATTAAAACAAAATTTCAGTGGCTGACCGAATTTCTGAGGGCCCACAGCGGTAATGTCGACCGTGTATTTGCTCCGTTTGCCTTGTACGGTAGACAGACATCCGCCGTCCCTCCGAGGTTCGGAAGCTCAAGGTGGCGATGTCGGGATCTAGGTGCGTTTCTCTCGATCTCGGTTACCGTTACGGAGCCACGAGCCACTAGATAAACAAAACAGGTAAAATTAGAACACAAATACTCATACAAACTCGGAATTGCATAATCATCAATACGAAGTAGTAAAAATAGTGAAAGCAGAGACTCTTACCTTCATTCACTTACGGGAGCTCTTGCATAAATTCTTCAGTCAGGAAACTCCCCCCCCCCCCCCCATGGAGTCACTAGCCTTACTAGTGTGGTGGATCACCCCCGGAAATGAACAAACTACCATCTGACCCTATCAATTAAATCTCGGAGAATGCTTTATTTTAATATAAAATCATAAAAATTCCCATTCATTTAATTTCCGAAGTTTGGTGCTGTGGAGGTAAGGTTAACTCGGCTTTGTGGTTTCTGGCCTCCCTTTGAGCCGGTATAGGAAATCACAGAATCGTTTTAATAAACGAAACCTGCATTTACTCGGCCACTTTGGGACATTGCGAAATCTGTGTCTGCAGTTGCATGCAAAAGACGACAATTCAGCATTCAGCAGTACACCTTACTAACAGTTTTGCTTCACATCTGTGACGTAATAAATCTTGTAATTTTATTCCTAATAATTGCAGGAGAAATACAATGTAAATAGAACAGCCCGGTATATTTGTTATACGTTAAATTACATTACATTGTTTCATTTTGAAATTAAAATTGTTTTCGTTTATATGTATTTTAAATTTGGAAAATTACAAATAATCCCAATTTTTCAAATGCGAAATAAAGAGGAAGCATCTGGATATTTAAATTTTCGAAGTCCAAAAAAAATTGTATAGTTAAATATTTTAAAATGTGACGCGGCCTCTTCCTCTTGTGATTAACGACTTTACGTGCTGTGACTTAATGTGATTATTTTAATCATTTCTGAGAACGCGCGTGACGTCCCAAGTGATCCGTGAGGCCTTTTTTGATTTTAAATGTTTTGTCACAATTTGGTTTTGTGCACGTAAATGAGACGACTGATTCTTTCTTGGTATGAACAGAGGCAAGATGAGCCTTGAGACTATTTTGGTTTTTCAGAATTTTGTCACAGTTGGGCGCAGTACATGACACTCTAAGGCCTCCTGGGTTCGTGTGAATGTTGGTCATGTGTAATTTGAGACCCTGTTTATATTTAAATGCAGATTCACAATTTAGCTCTGCACACTTGATAGGACTTTCCTTGTTATTGTAATGTACTTTAAGCTGTTGATTTAGCATATACCTCTTGTAGAAAGTCCACTCACAGTATTCAAATTTGAAAGGTCCTTCTCTAGGGATATTTTTGCAGCTACGGGATCCCATGTGAACTGGTAGATGGGCTCTGGCGTAAACTTTACTTGCAAACATTTTAGAACAGTCCGCATGTAGACACTTAAAAGGACGTTTCACAGCATGAAAAGCCATGTGTCTTTGAAGGTGAAACTTGGTTTTAAATTCCTTTCTGCAATTTGGATGTGTACAAATGAAGGGAGTTTTTTTTATTAGAATGGGTGCGATGGAGCTTGAGGTTATAACTGGTGTTAAATGCTTTCCCACAATCTGGCTCCTGACACTTGAAACTGGGCGTGTTTAAGTATTGAATTTGAAATGAAAAAATGAATAAAATAAAATAAAATAATGACATTATTTGTATTTACAAAATATTTATTTTAAATTATGAATTAAATGTTGGCGTGTTTCCAGTTATTTCATATTTCTAATTATTTCTACTTTAAAAACCTAATTAGTGCGCCATAATTTGCCAAAAACTTGTTGATATTGTGTCGGAAATGGAAGGCGCAAGTCTTGGACGAAAGGAATAAGCAGAAGTGGATTACGCACAACCTTTTGACTTGAGGACGACAGTCGGCTCATCAAAGTCCACAATGATGTATTTCAAATACTTGGAGTGTTCCTGGGCCAAAAAATGCCCCCGGAATTTCTGTCCTTGTCGCAGGAGTGGATACCATATTTTGATACTTGCCCACATTTGATCGTACGGGACGTCATCCGCCGAAAACTACTTGGGAAGCATCTCTTTCGATTCTTCAGGGTCTCCCTCAAACTTTTCGCACTTGAACACGTGCACTTTCATGATGGTTGGATTGTCCACGTACTCAAAGTGGATGATGCCGCATTGGGTGAGATCTTCCGGCTTCACCATCACACTGCACTCCTCTTCGATTTCTCTACAAACAAAAACACAAAATGCAGCCTAATGAAAAACTAACTTAGAACTTTCTTGTCAGTAAGTCAAAAACCTAAAATTCTTGCCATAATTCTGACTTCCACTTGAATTTAGCAGTTTGCACACTAATACTAATCTCAAGACTTTAGATTTAATAAAATCATTTGATACTTAGCGAACAGCGTAATTACATGTATAGCATTATTTATGTGATACCATATCGTCTATGAAAAACCAAATTGACTCATATTCATTTTCAGTTAAAAACATTATCAACTATTTACAAAAATATTTAAATGGGTCTTGAGAGCATTTAAATAGAACATTTTGCACTTTTTAAAAAACATGGAATTAGAACATTTTGCACATTTTTTAAACATGGAATTAGAACATTTTGCACCTTTCCAAATACATGGAGTTAGAACATTTTGCACATTTTCAAAAATGTGGAATTAGAACATTTTGCAACTTTTCAAATACATGGAGTTAGAACATTTTGCACATTTTCAAAAATGTGGAATTAGAACATTTTGCAACTTTTCAAATACATGGAGTTAGAACATTTTGCACATTTTTAAAAATGTGGAATTAGAACATTTTGCAACTTTTCAAATACATGGAGTTAGAACATTTTGCACATTTTCAAAAATGTGGAATTAGAACATTTTGCAACTTTTCAAATACATGGAGTTAGAACATTTTGCACATTTTTAAAAATGTGGAATTAGAACATTTTGCAACTTTTCAAATACATGGAGTTAGAACATTTTGCACATTTTTAAAAATGTGGAATTAGAACATTTTGCAACTTTTCAAATACATGGAGTTAGAACATTTTGCACATTTTCAAAAATGTGGAATTAGAACATTTTGCAACTTTTCAAATACATGGAGTTAGAACATTTTGCACATTTTTAAAAATGTGGAATTAGAACATTTTGCAACTTTTCAAATACATGGAGTTAGAACATTTTGCACATTTTCAAAAATGTGGAATTAGAACATTTTGCAACTTTTCAAATACATGGAGTTAGAACATTTTGCACATTTTTAAAAATGTGGAATTAGAACATTTTGCACCTTTTCATAAACATGGAATTAAAACATTTTGCACCTTTTCAAAAACATGGAATTAGAACATTTGCACCTTTTCGTAAACATGAAGTTAGAATATTTTAAACTTTTTAAAAACTCGTAATTAACAATTGTTGTTTCTTATTTTGTTCTATGACATAGTTATACTCATTTTGAGTGTAGCTTAAATTGGATATGGATAATTTTAGTTCTTTATTGACGATCGATAATTTCTAATTACCTTACAGCAGCATCCTCGATGAACTCCTTCTTCTCAGCCTTCCCCCCAAATCCATTCCATTTGCCTTTTCCAAAACCGTACTTCTTGAGCCCGAGAAGAACTTGGTTATTTTGGAAGAGGAAGGCCAAAGTGTACGATTGTTTAGTTTTGTGGTTTAAACTTATTAAATCCATGGATCCTGATCCTAATGCTGTTCTTGGTTTGAAATTTTAGAATGTTCTGACAGCAAGAAGGATGAAGTTGTTGACGAATAAACTTGATTGTTTGCTTTGATATTATGTAGGTTAAGATGTTCAATTTTGGAACCATGCAATACAATTAAGTACAGACAGAGTTTGCTAACAAGTTAATTTAATCCGTCTGCCGAAAAAAATCCTTTTGGGCATAATAAAGAAACCTACAATTCATACAAAATTTTAAATCTGATTTTTATACCTTACATTTTAACTGTACACGCTCAATGTATTGGTAAAGTGGAACATTTGATTTTTGATTATTTTACTTTTTTTTAGGAAAATCCTCTTAGCCTCAAAGTATCCCGCGCAAAACTAAAACATCAAGGACACAGAAATATTAACAAAACTGCATTTCCCGCAGCCACTTTAGGGCATTGCGATATTGCGACATCTGGAATCACTGGTTATAAAATAGCCGCAATTATATAACACTAGCCTAAGTATACTGATTACTTTATTCAAAATTGAAAAGAACAAACTTAACACTGTCCTCCAATGAGAGTAGCCAAAAGATTAAGTATGCAGTACAAACTGAAATTATACATTATTATGTAGCTACCGTAAAGCTCCAAATAGAAGCCGGGTTTCCAATAAACGCTGGCCTCTAATAGACGCCACGGGTTTTCCCATAAGCGACAATGTTAATTTTTCCAGCTCAAACTTGGCATTTTCAATAGACGCTAGGGGCTTCTATTTGGAGCTTTACTGTAGTTTAGTATTTAATAAACAAAACCCGGTGCTTTGCACCGGATTTGTCACCGGTGGGCCCGAAGTAGATACTGAGCTGTCAGTGAGTATGAGCTTTAACAAACCAGTCAAGTCGTTTTACATTTTTGCATTTTAAAAGCCTGCTTCTTTTTTGTGCCTAGCCTTGATGTGATTGTTTAAATCTCTAGGTATCGCAAACCTTGCCGAGCAACCAGGTTCTCTGCACTCCTCAGGACGCGTGTGATATTTCAAGTGGTCCGTCACGCTCTTCTCAGTTCTAAATTTTTTGTCACAATTTGGATAAGTGCACTTACACAAGACTGGCTCTTTCTTTTTAGAATGAAAGTAGGCAAGATGCGTTTTGAGGCTCTTTGGATTTTTAAATATCTTGTCACATTGAGGCTCTGGACATGGAACTCGAAGGTCCTCTGGGTTCGTGTGAATGTTGGCAATGTGTAATTTGAGACTGTGTTTATGTTTAAATGTAGATTTACAATTTGGCTCTGGACACGTTTCTTCGTCGTCTCTGTTATGCGATTTAAGGTGCTGATTTAGCAAATACTTTTTGTAGAAAGTCCGCTCACACTGTGCACATGCGAAAGATCCTTCTCTTGGCATGTTTTTAAAGCGAAGAGATCCCGTGTGAAATGGTAGGTGGCCCCTGGCGTACTCTTTACTTGCAAACATTTTGGAGCAGCCCTCATGTGGACACTTAAAAGGTCGTTCTACGGAATGGAAAGCCATGTGCCTTTGAAGCTGAATCTTAGTTTTAAATCCCTTCCCACAATTTGACGCTTCGCATGTAAATGGTTTTTCATGAGTATGGGCGCGAATTCTGTGATCCTGGAGATTGCACCTAGTGTTAAATGCTCTTCCACAATTTGGCTCATAACACTTGAATCGTCGAGCGTTTTTGTGATAGTGCTTCAAATGAAATTGCAATCTCAGCGGTTTCGCAAATGTAGAGGGACACTCAGGACATTTGTATGGTTTGGAGCTTAGCTTGTCCTCGTCCCCATCATCACGGGGCAGGCCCGGCAGGACATATGGTGCTGGGTGGTGCAATGCTCCAGGGACGGGCTCTATTAGGGGTCGGGCTAAACGTTCCGCCAGCCTAACATGGGGCCCGTAAACTTTGATTTTCACCAGGGCCGGACTACATGTTACGCCGGGCCTGTCACGGGGTTCCCCGCTTTCGTGGTTTAGCGCTGAGTGGGCAGCCAATGATTCTTTTAGAGCGAAAGTGCGAGGGCAGGATGGACATTTCAGGGGAAATCTTCCTATCAAAGGCTCCTTAATTCCGTGACTATTGCGAGCGTGAAACCTGTACTTCCAAGGACTGCAAAATAATTTATTGCAGACGACACAGAAGCGACGAATATTTTTGTGAGACGAAGCAGCAGCACAGAATTCTAAGTGAGTTTTGAGATTGATTTCTGAAATTTGTGTCTGCAGACACAGTTGACATTTTAATTTAGTTTTGAAAGTTCTACACTGCTTTGATGAAACCCTTTTGCCTAAAGATGGCAGAATTGAGCTGGGATTGACGTGGTCCGAGGTAATTGATTGAATTTGTGTGGCAGAATCACTAGAAGTATTAATAATTCTACGTGATTTTTGGGAAAAACTGGGGTCGCAGTCAACATCTGCAAAAGGGTCACATTCAGGCTCAGAATTAGAGTCACTGTCCCTACTGTACGTGTCAATATTGTAGGGGTTGTCTTCTCCATCAGTAGAAACGGGTGGTTGTTCATCACTGAGGATTGCTGTTTCGGATTTTGGGATTATCTCCAACACAACCGATTTCGGCTTTTCATCGTTTGGATTTGGTTCAATGTGAAATTCATCTACCGATTCGAATTTAGCGATATTTGCTCCACAATGCTCGTCACTTGCACTTATGTTTTCGACTTTAATTATTTCTTCCATTTCACTGCCTTAAAACTTCAAATGGATGAATCCTGCCTTGGTCTTCGGTTAGAAGCATATGTTCGATGCAAATATTGTTTCTGTGATTAAAAAAAATTAGACGGGAACAAGTAATAAGAGAGTTTATAAAGGTTCGTAAATATTATTAAGATTATTTGTAGGAAACATTAAAACTAGTTACGCAGTAATCGCCGAAAGAAGGTCGTTCCTGTGAAGTCTTGTACAATTAACAATAAATAATTGAAATAGTAAAAGTGTAGCATTATATTTACTTGATATTACGTTTCCCAGTACCATGAGTTGTTTGTCGACCAAATACATATTGCAGTATTTTGTTTCTATTATTTTTGCTTTAAAACTGAGCTGGAAATAATTACAAATACGTACCGTACAAGTACATATAACTATCAGTTAGCGCTAATTATCGATTTTAACAATTGATAAAAATTGATCATTGCTAAGATTCTAACAATTGTTAGTTCATATTTCACGTATAAAAGAGTGATTAGCAAACTGTTGTTAGAGTTATCAGTTATCACAATTGTTAAAGTCACTCGTAAAATCAAGGTCTCACAGTCTCACAGTGACAATTAGGACTGCTGCACTTTTGTCAGCTGGAAAAACTTACAATACAAGTGCAAATCAAGGAAGTAATTTAAATGCAGCTATAATCAATCTCCACAGTCAATTTACAATTTATGTTACGATTTTTATAATGAATTTACACTGATTATTCATCACTTTTCTGGAAATGGAAAAATCCTTTGAACTTCAAAGTATCCCGCGCGGAAGTGAAAAATCAAGGACAAGAGAATACTGATGAATATAAACGAAACCTGCATTTTCCTCTTTCCTCCATTTCCTCGCCACGTTGGGGCATTGCGAAATCTGTGTGTCTGGAGTTGCATGCAAAACAAAAGTCGATAATTCAGCAGTAAACATTACTTTTAGTTTTGCTTTAAGTCTGTGACGTAAAAAATATTTCTAATTCGAGTTCTAATAATTGCAGGATATATACAATGTAAGCAGAACAGCCCGTTATATTTGTTATATGTTAAATTACATTACAATGTTTCATTTTGAAATTAAAATTCTTTTTTGTTTATTTTATAAATCTGGAAAATATACATAACAAATAATCCTATTTTTTCAAAGGCAAAACAATTAGGAAGCATATTAAAATTAAAATTTTCAGAATAAAAAAAAAATTATTGAATATTTGGAAATGTAACGCGGCTTCTTCCTCCTGTAATTTACTATTTTCCGTGCTGTAACTTGATGTGATTATTTAAATCATATCTGAGAGCGTGCATAACGTCTCAAGTGATCCGTGAGGCCTTTTTTGTTTTTAAATGTTTTGAAACAATTTGGCTGTGTGCACTTAAATGAGACGGATTCTTTCGTGGGATGAACCGCGGCAAGATGACTTCTGAGACTATTAGCGTATTTAAATATTTTGCCACAGTTAGGCGCCGTACATTGAACTCGGAGGTTTTCTGGGTCTGTGTGTATGTTGCCAATGTGTAATGTGAGACTTTCATTATACTTAAATGTGGATTTACAATTTATTTTTGGACACCTAATAGGACCATCCTCGCTTTTGTGTTGCACTCTTAGGTGTTGATTTAGCATATACCGCTTGTAAAAAGTCTTCTCACACTGGACACATTTGAAAGGTCCTTCTTTTGGTGTGTTTTTATAGCTACGGAATCCTGTGTGAACTGGAAGGTGGGCCTTGGCGTAAACTTTACTCGCAAACATTTTGGAACAGTCTGGATGTGGACACTTAAAAGGTCGTTCTACAGAACGAAAAGCCATATATGTCTTTGAAGGTGAGACTTGAGTTTAAATGCCTTCGTGCAACTTGGGTCTGCACAGGTGAATGGTGTTTCGTCCGAGTGGGCGCGAATGACGTGATTCTTGAGGTGACATCTGAAGTTGAATGCTCTCCCACAATTTGGCTCCAGGCATTTGAATCGTCGCCCGTTTTTGTGCAAGTGCATACGATGATTTTTCAACCCAGTGACTTTCGCGAATGTAGAGGGACACTCGGGACATTTGTAAGGTTTAGAGTTTGAGTCGATGTTACCATCTTGAGAGAGTGTGTGGTGGCTCCCGTGATATAGCTCAGTGTGGGTAGCCAACGATTTTTTGTAAGCGAAGGATCTAAAGCAGAATTCACATTGCAATGCATTGTTTGAGTTCATTACAGTGGTATTATGATTAGAAGTGGAACCTCGGGCGGGCCTTAAGGAAAAACTTGGGTCGCAGTCAACATCTGCGAAGATGTCACATTCAGGGTCAGAGTTGGAGTCAAAATCCCCGCCGAACGTGTCAATGTTATAGTGGACGTCTTTATCTTCATCACTAGAAACGCGTGTTTCATCACTGATGATTTCGGGTTCAAATTTCGGGATTTTCTCCAACACAACTGGTTTCGGCTTTTCATCGTTTTGATTGGAATCGATGTAAAATTTATTAGCTGATTCGGACTTAGCAATACTCCCTTCGAGATTCCTGTCATTTTCACTCTTGTTTTCGAATTTAATTAGACCTTCCAATTCGCTGCCGTCAAATTGACGAATGACATTTGCGTCTTGGGTTTGAAGCTCAGGCTTGATGCACATATTGGTCCTGTCGGATTAAGGCAAGCAAGCTGTATATTTTGCATTTAAAGTTTGAGTGAAATACATCTGTCTACATCAATTCTCCGAATTAGCAATCAGTTATCTAGAATGAATAAGAAAACAAGTAAAAATCCTTCATCGAAGAAACTCAAGTCCTCAACCGTCAATTACGGGCTGAATAGCGCTGAAGAGCTTGATTATAAAAGAAAACAAAAAGTGACTCATAATAAAGGTGGCAACCAAGTCATTTTGCTGGATCCTAATTCGTGTTTTTCCCCGGTGGAAAAAGTGTTTTCAATTGATCACGTGAGTTTAAAAATCATCAAATCGTAACTTGCTAAAAGTTTTAAGCTTTAAATATTTCAATTCTAATTTTTGCTAGTTTTTAAACAAGATGTAATTAAATATTCGAATTCTGTTCAAGAATTGTGTTACTCCAATTAAAGCTGCTTTACCAGTAATCTTCTTTATATATTTTTTTTTTATTTTATGACTGAATTTACCAGATTATTGAATCAATATTTTTGGAGTTGGAAGTACAAACTTTGAAGAATTGTCGTCTCATCTCCCGACGGTGGGCAAACCTTGGCGCTAAGGTTTTGCAGAATGTAGTCAACATCAATTTGTTTCCGTCCTCCAACCCACAATTTTTATTTAGTTCAGTCAACGCATTGTAGAGCACGACGCTATTCAAGTCCTATTCGACGTTATGAATAATTCACTGAAATTTCCTTGCAACTCGTTTACATTCTACAATGGGTGCCACAATAAAATGAAAAAAGCTACACCTCTCGAGCCTTTCCTCAATACGCAAGCCCGTCACATTAAGAAAATTCAATTAGAGGGACATTTCTTTGCCGAAGATTTGAAACAGCTCATTTTTACTCTTGCGCTGAATGTGAAGCAGTTAGTTCTAGGTAATGTATTCTTTTATTATGAATCAAAGAGGAACGTGGAACCTGAAAAAGCATCGTCAACTCAAGACACCCACGGATCTCGAAGCAGAAAAGCGGAAACACTACTTAAAGGGCCAGCTTTTAAAAACCTAAGGGTATTTAAAAGCTATAATTCCATTCCGGAAACTATTATTTACAAGATTCTGGAGTCTTCTCCGAATTTAGCTGAAGTTTCCCTACACCACCAAGATCTTCATTGTCTCGTCAAACCTAGAAATCTGCTTCACCTTGTCAAAAAATTAAGAATTTGTATTACTGATCAAAATATCGATTCCCTAGAAGTTGTTGCCAACAATCATGAAAACAATTTCGCGGTTCAAGAATTTGAATTTGGTGGGTTTGGTGGGTATTTTGACGAGCCAGAACCCCCAAGAAGACTTTTAGACTTCCTAGTTAAAATATTACAGGGCTGCTCAGCGTCCTGCACAAAAATGGTATTGCTCAACACTCTACAAGATTTCCAAATTCCACGGATGCCCCAAGTGAAGCATTTGCGATTTACATATAAGCAAAACTACTTCACTGGCCGACCATTCACATTGCTCTCTCAAAGGGTAAGTCTTCAAGATACATTCCCCAGTTTAGAATCTCTCAGAATAGATCGATATGGCTACCATAAGGACAAGCCCCATCCTCCGATTGAAAATATTTTTGGGAGTCGCGACCGTCCGCCTCTTCTAAATGTGAAGAAGCTCACTTTGCTTATCCCTAATACTGATGACAGTGTACTACAGAGTTTTCAGAAAATGTTTCCAAATGCAGCTATCTACACCGAAGAAAACTAAATGTAAGTAAGAAAGCAAGTTGTGAAGTTGTGTTATGTACGTGTAGTACATAAGGACTATCGTCCCATAATATATTGATGACGACAATGTTAACGATTAGTGTATCGTCATCGTAATTCATAATCAGAGCTTTGCTCTGCAATTGATCTGCACTATTGCAGGCAGAACTGTGTGAACCACTGAGAAGTAATATTGTACCTCTTACAAGCCATACAGCGAGAACGACAATAAACTTATACCTACTTACATAGGTACACTGCTTAAGAGATTGCCTTTACACACACAGACATTCATTCCATTCATACAAACCATAAAGGCATCCTTAACACTGGTAGAGGTGCGTTGTTAACGTACCCTAGACAATAACTTTAACTGAAGAGTTATTATTTAAAAACATAAAAGTCAAAGGTGAAATTTTACAAACAATACAGTTACGACGGAATGAAAAACATTTTTGGGATAGGCAAACGTAATAGTGAGCAACCACAACCAACAAACACTCCTACACCAAAAAGTTCACAAACAGAAAAAACTAAACTTCAAAGTGAACGTGCCGGCCAAACCCAAACACCGCCACGAGCTGTAATAATTCATTCAGGTGTCCATCCAGACTTTGTGAAAGTACAATACTACGAGTTCGGCATTTATAAGAGTGAGGAAATTATTACACGAGCGGAGTGTCGACATAAATTCCCCACGTTACGGCTACCACAACACAAACCATCAGTCACGCCAGACGGCCCTTCAACTTCGCAACTGACCTCAACTCCAGCTAGACCGTGAGAGGGACTACAATTCCGACGAGATCTCGACGACCAAATTGCGCAGCTGGACAAGGAACTAGGAGACGAAGGAGACGACACGGTATCAACAGGGGCAGAAACTACACTCACCTCAACACAAGCCGGCTCATCATCCGAAATAAAAGAAGTCTCAATCCTTCAACCCGACTTCAACCAGGTCCAGCCACCACCCAGAGGTTTTCACTTTGGGTCAGAGGACTCTTCACCGGAACAATCAGCACCACCAACGGCAGTCAAATACTCAAACATATCGCTACGAGACGAGTTGGAACTCTCAAACCAACTTTAAGGGTTGTCATTCAGTACACCGGTAACTAACTCCAGTCACAAAGTGAAACAAGAGGCAATTATGGCGATCTCGACGTCACCGAATGCATTAGAGAGCCTCCAACAAACCATTGCCACGATGCAAGCTACAATCAATCAACTTGTGACACGTCAGCAGCAGCCACATCAGCCTCCACCAAATTCCAACTCACAAAATACACGTGGAGCTTCAAACAATAAGCGTCCGCCCATCGATTGGAGCAACATACGTTGCTACACATGCGATCAACCAGGGCATGGTCCAAGAACATGTCCTCAGAACATGAATAACCAGCAATATCGAAATCAGCAAAATTCCAGGAACCAGAACCAAAACCAAAATCAAATTCACAACCAAAACCAAAATGGAAACCAGAACCTGAATAAAAATGCAAACCAAAGCGATTCAAAATACAAAGGCAAGAACTTTATTTCTAATTTTGTTCATCCAAATCAGAGAAATGTGAATCAGAACGAAAATCCAACATCCGTCCCATCGATGCAAAATGTTTACTCAACAGCGCCAAATCAGCTAAATCAGCATTTAAACTCCAACAACGGACGATAAGGCCAAATCGTTAGATCATTAATGCTAGGCCACCGGATAACGACCCCATTAAATTATCAAATCGATTTGCATTATTTCAAGAACCAGCGGAAACTGAGAGTCAAACGACACAGAAGTTAAGTGTTTCACTCCTCACCAACGGAAACAGAAGTGCAATTCAGCAAATTAACCTCTCTGCAAGTAGCAACGAACTCCCTCTCAACTTATTCATCGACACGGGAGCAGCATGCAGCATTGTAGATGAACATATTGCAAAATTATTGAACGCAAAAATAAATACAACTAGTAATCTAGGTTTACAGGATTACAGTGGTAACCAAATAGCATTTGTAGGTAAAGCTAATATTACTATTGCGTTTAACGGGAAACACATTTTACATGACTACATAGTAATTAGAAATGCCCCACATCAGATTTTACTGGGTTATGACTTTATTAAAAAACATAAAGTAGTAATAGATGCCAGCAATCACCGAATTTACTCCGAACTGTTTGGTAGTGTAGACTGTTTTAAGAGGGATGAGCCGCCTGCTCCAGATCCACGACAAGTGCACGCGTCAACGGTCAAGCCACAGCAGACGACTACTTCCAAAACTACAGATTTACTACACAGCCCACGGAACGAAGGGAACGCGCGCTCTAATTCCGAGGAACCATAAACGATGAGACTATACACATCATGGCGGAGCACCGGTGACGATCGGTCAAAACATTCGCAACAACAAAAACCAACTGCCGCTGAAACCAACAGACAGACTACTCCAGACTCACACCAAACGATCCACACCAGTAAAAAGAACCGGAGATCCGAGATACTGCGAGTACACACGGCTGGTAGAACTATTGTAGAAGCATATCAGATAAACGAAATTCCTATATACTGTATGCACGGCAACTGTGAAGCCAACACATCTACCTGGGAAGCTATTTCTCTAGGACAACGACATTTCAAAAGACTGATCATCCCTGAATTCTTAATTTCAAACCATTCACAATTTATAAGAGTAATAAACCCCACCGAGGATACAATAATATTACCAGCTAGAACAGTCATTGCTACGGCACAACTAACAAACCTTCAAGTCATGGAAATTCGACAAATTAACTCAATATCGGCACAGCTTCCAGTGCAACAACCCACCATTCCAGTATACGAAGGTAAGGAACTCGAGAGGGAAGTCGACTCGGTCGCTTTTGATTCAAAACTATGCCAAGCGGATTTACTCAAATATAGAAACTCCGTGAAAAAATACCAAAAGGCCTTTATGTTTAGTAGAACTCCTCTTGGAGCCTACCCACACGCTAAGTACAAAATCGAACTGACAGACAACACACCATTTCAAATCAGACCACATCCAATGTCGGAAGCGCAACACGCAGAGATAGCTCGTCAAGTGGCTGAACAATTACGCGATGGAACCATACGGGAATCAAACTCCGAGTTTTCAAGCCCTTCATTTTTGGTAAACAAGAAAAGCCCGGACCCGAATAAACGCCAGTATCGTGTCGTTTGTGATTACAGATTTCTGAACCAGAGAACACGTAAACAAATATTTCCACTCCCTTTAATACAGGACATTATTCATAGATTTCGAGCGATGAAAATATTTTCAGCGTTGGATCTTCAAAGTGGATATAATCAAATACTCCTGGATAAAGAAAGTATACCCCTTTCCGCTTTTTCTACACGCCATGGAGTTTATGAATGTACTAAGCTTAGTTTTGGTCTGCAAGGAGCTCCATCATTCTTCAGCAAAATGATGATAAACTTACTTGGAAGCTTACAGTACAATGAGGTGCTTCATTACCTGGATGATATCATCGTACCTAGCGAAGACGTGGACGCAAACATGAACTCATTGGAGAAGGTATATCAACGATTAATAGACAACAACCTCCGTTTGAAACCCAGCAAGTGTAAGCTAGGATATAAAGAAATTGAAATACTGGGATTCCTCATCGACAAACATGGACGACGACCCAGTCCAGAGCTTGTGGATCCAATACGAAAAATTCGCCTACCAACAAGGATTATATCTTTACAATCATTTCTAGGAAGCATCAACTTCTACGCGACCTTTGTCCCAAATTTAGCATCAATAGCACAACCATTAAATCACTTACTTCAAAAGGATGTACCATGGAACTGGACTACCGAATGTCAAGAGGCCTTTGAAAAATTGAAGCTTGCATTAACTACAGCACCAATTCAGGCGCATTACGACCCCACCCTTCCCACCACACTCCGTACGGACGCATCGACCGGGGGGCTAGGAGCAGCTCTTTTTCAAATTCATATAATTGACGGTGAACCCATAGAAAAACTAGTTGCATGTATAAGCAAGGCCCTATTACCTGCTATGCGCAACTACCAAGTGCCAGTTTTGGAAATGACTGCTATTACATGGGCGTTAAAGCGACTTTCACATTTCCTCAAGGGAATTGCTTTTTTAATTGAAACGGATAATTCCACCCTACCATTGCTACTCACTTCAAAGAAAATACCGATGAGCCCGAAACTTTTCAGACAGGCAATGGTGCTTAACGATTTCAATATAAATAATTTGAAACATCTAGCAGGAAAGCTCAACTTTTTACCGGATCTGCTCTCAAGAGCCCGAAACACTGACATGGACTTGTCAGTATGGATGGTTAACGAAGCCGCCACCGATCCAGAGTTCCGGCGCAAACAACTAGAAGATCCTAAATTAGCTCAAATCATGAATGCACTAGAGGCAGGGCACCATAATAAGTTTGAAAATTATGTAATATTTAATGGAATTCTATATTTTCGAAACACAGATCCAAGAGGAGCAAAAGCATTGACAGTAATACCCGAGGCGCTGAGAGGACACGTTTTGCATTGCCTCCACACTGCGAAACTCGGAAATCACCTAGGAATCCGAAAAACTTTACATAAAATCCGACAACGTGCGTTCTGGCCGAGACTCAAGACGGATGTCATAAATTTTGTGAAGACCTGTCCGCAGTGCCAGCACAACAAAGTACCAAGAGTTAAACCAGCTGGATTGTTCCAGTTTATAGAAATACCTACTCATCCCTTTGAACGGATTCAGATCGATTATGCCGGGCCTATAAGTACTTCAACGAACCAGAATAAGTATATACTTACTGCGGTATGTTACCTCACAAAATTTTTAATATGCAAGGCCGTACCAAATTGTTCTGCTAAAGTAACAGCCAAATTCATAATGGAAGAGATTGTAACTAAATATGGCGTGCCGAAATATATTCAAAGTGACAACGGCCGTTTATTTATTAACAAAACACTCATGGAGTTGAATCAGATTCTAGGCACGACCCATATCACCTCCTCTCCATATATGGCAAGGACAAATTGAGCTGTAGAATCAACCCATGATGTACTCATGGAGATGATAAGATGTTTTATTGAAAAGAAGAAAAGGCACTGGGATCAAGCTCTACCTTTTTTGACGTTTTCTCTCAACACATCAATTCACTCAACAACAAATTTAACCCCCTTTTATTGCTTATATGGCCGTGAAGCAACCTTGCAAATTGATACCGAACTTCCTTTCCTTTCAGAGGAAACCACCATTGATATGCATCAGCGAGGTCGTGATGCAAGAGACATGGCTAAATTGGCGATCGAAAATGCTCGAACCGAGTAGGCCAAACGGTTTAATACTAGTAGACGCTACCTGAGATTCGAAATCGGCGATTTAGTATTGCTAAAAAATAAGCGTCGTGAAAAAGGAACATCTAAAAAACTTTTATCTATTTTTTCAGGCCTATATCTAATAATTAAAGATGTCGGCTTGAACGTGTATAAACTGGAGGGCAGACACAAAAATAAACTGATCCAGTTTAACGCTAATGTTGAAAGACTCAGGCCTTACTATGTGAGACGAGGAGAAATCATTCCACTTCGGAGGAAACTTAACAGACAGCAGGGAGCAGGTGTATGCAAGGACAGACCACAACCAACTAGTGGGGAGGCTACTTTAGAAAGACCACCCCACACACTATTCGGCTCGGGCCCGTCCTCTTTCCAGGATCCGGGACCCCCTACTCTGTCTCCTCCATCTCTAATACGACTGTTTACTCCTTCAGCTAACTTGCAACCACCTATACTCACACCTGAGCAGCCATCAATCAACATGCCTAATCAAAACAAGAACCAACAATTCGATGTTCAACAACATATAAATTTACCTAGACGTAGACCTGGACGCCCTAAGGGCTCTAGAAACCATAATTTACTCGATACAATGAACGACAAGTATAAAGTAAATAAAGACAATATTCGTAGGCTACGAAGTAACAATAGTGGCTAAACCATAAAATTTGTAAAATGTAAATTGAAATTTTTCTTTTGTAACCAAACAATATCGATGTGATACGGAGACACGATCAGTGTGTCGCTACTTCGCACTCGTTATCCGGCCAGACATCACAACCACCCCAGCTAGTACCGAAAGGTTGCTGTGGCTCAGTGGCTAATCACTGGAGGGCCAAAATATTACTCCCAAAATAGCTAATTCCGTGACATTAGAGTCGGCCCCATAACCAGGGGGACAGATTAACCGAGCTTAGGTTGGAGACGTGTTCGAAAGGTGAGGTTTTTTGCACTTACTGCGAGGAATACGCACCACAGAAAATGTTTAGTTACTATGTAATTTTTAAAATTAATTTAAACAAAACCCTACTAAAATGTCTTTAATTGGTATATACTTGACAAATTAATTAAGTTTAAATTTTAATGAAATAATAATGATAGAAATTTTTGTTGTAGTTATTTGTCCATTTTGACACCCCATAAGGGTGACCTCCTACACTATTCAACTTATTTAGTTTATTTTTATTTTTTCCTTTATTTTAGACTGATGTTAAAGTTGGAGGAGCTCGGACGGAGCCGTACCTCTTAAAAAACTTTCATATTTTATTTTATTCATTTAAGAATTTAAATTTATTTTGGCTAGATAGTTTAAAAGTGTAGTACTCGGGACAAGTATACTACTTACCTACAGTTAATATACAATAATTTAATGAAAATCCAAAAATATATACCTACCTAAGGCTCTAGGAGCGTAAAAGATAATATCATACATATTATGTACCCATTAGGATTTTTTCTTCGAGTTGTATTAGCGACTATATTTCATGTCTCAACTCATTTGGGAATTATAGCAAACGCAGAAGCCAGCTGTCTGGGCTACCCATGAGATAATATCCACATGCCTAACAATACATTCTAAACATTGTAACCGTCAAGGCAGACACATGTCACTAATAGTTACAATCAAATAATAGTATATAGTTCATAGTCTACTTACCTCAGCTACTTTTCTTTTTTGAGGGCTGAAAAACCATAAACAAAAACTTTCTTGGGAAGTAACAACATTAGTTAAATTATTTAAATACAATTTAAATGCTAATCGTAATTAAAAGTTAAGATTAGTAAATTTAATTGTCATATAATTAAATATAAGTGTGTAATTAACCCATATTGTACTAATATATACGTACATACCTGTATTTGTGAAGAATTAGTTGAAATTACCGCCTTAAAATTTTAAAAATCTGGCCACCCTAAAAATCCACAAACAGGGTCGGGTCACCTAAAAAACTAAAACAAAACTCCAAGGGAGACGATTTTTATTAGTTTTTGGTCACTTGAATTTTATTATATCATTATCAGTGCAAAATAATTTTAATTGTAATTAATTTTAATCATAAATAGTTAATTATAGTTTGTATGTTAATGTTATAGTCCATTTAAATAGGTTCAAAATGATATATTATACGTACCTATGTATTTTTCCTATGTACTCCGCCAAAATTGGAAAAGACCCGGGTGGACTCCGATGTCCCCGAACACACGCGTCACTGATGGCAGACTCCTATACGAACCCATCACGACCAAAATCGCGAACTAAAACCAACAAAATCAAAACATATAGGCAATAACGAGTAATAATGTATATTTTTAGTTAAAATCCTTCATTTTACTTAATTAACTTTAACACTTTAATTATAATCACTACACAAATTAGCAAATCATATAGAGTATTTAATAAGAATTTTATGATACCTCACTCACCTTATTATTCGAAATATTCACTGAGATTTTGAAATTATGAGATGAAATCCACGCACAATGAGGAAAGAGGAAATAATGAATTTTGAACTGCGTATAAGTTATGTGTAAACCATTTAAGACAATAGGATACATATGTAAATGCAAATGGCGACAATGACACATTTCATTTAGTCGATTAGTAGAATTTTTAGGTATATGTTTAAGTTGTATTTATTGTGAATAGTATATATATATAAGTTAAAACAAAAGCCAACTCCGACCAAACAAATAAAAATCGGAGGGGCCGTATGTTATGTCATTGTATGTACATATGCCATAAGATGTGGATGTGACATATGTAATGTTAAGATTCATTAGTATTAAGTTTTAATTTGTATGGTAATTATATGTAGTATATAGCTATTAACCA
Source organism: Dicyrtomina minuta (assembly GCA_949802685.1). Classification (NCBI taxonomy): domain Eukaryota; kingdom Metazoa; phylum Arthropoda; class Collembola; order Symphypleona; family Dicyrtomidae; genus Dicyrtomina; species Dicyrtomina minuta. Next base: position 176,134,536 of record OX461808.1, on the reverse strand, counting down.
TTATAATATAATGCAATGTAACGCCTCCAAACAAAAGGAAGCGAGGGTATGTTATGTACGTGTAGTACATAAGGACTATCGTCCCATAATATATTGATGACGACAATGTTTACGATTAGTGTATCGTCATCGTAATTCATAATCAGAGCTTTGCTCTGCAATTGATCTGCACTATTGCAGACAGAACTGTGTGAACCACTGAGAAGTAATATTGTACCTCTTACAAGCCATACAGCGAGAACGACAATAAACTTATACCTACTTACATAGGTACACTGCTTAAGAGATTGCCTTTACACACACAGACATTCATTCCATTCATACAACTCATAAAGGCATCCTTAACAGTTGTGCCTTGATTATGTGTATTACGAACCATTTAATTTTTTTTAAACAGATGCAAATTGTAGGAGCTACTGAGTTGAAGAATGGAACTCATCATAATGTTTGTTATTGTAATATCTATAATAAATAAAATTCTTTATTAAAATGTAATTTTGTTTCCGACCAATTATATTTGTAATCTGCGAAAATTAATGTTTACAGTCATGACACGAAATGTTATAAATAAGGCAAACAATAATTTGTCACTTCAACTCATTCCATTTTGTGTTTCACAAACTTTTTAAATTCAATATGGAAAGAATAACGTTTAGGCTGTCACATTTTGTTTGGGTTTATAATTTTGAATAACGTAATTTAAACTAAAGATCAAAATTAAATTAGCTAAAAGTAGTAACGACTTATCATGCCTTTTGGATATTTCGTCATTATTGTTAAGGTTCCATATTCATGGTCTGGTCTCTAGCAAAAAAAACATTCTGTTCGCTCATACTTAAAATAAAATAAAATATTTCAAAGGATATTTTACAGGTCAAAAGTATGAAAATATTTAATTCATTTATAAGAAGGATTTTGTAATGTTCTTTATAGTCGCATGCAAATATGTATCAACAGCCCCGGAAAAATAAGTTTTCTTAAACAGGTTTCTGTTCCCCATCGATCCCATCAGAAACATAAACATGACTTTCCTGTGCGCTGCAACTTTAAAATTACGTCGTAACTCACACTTTGATGTTTTAAGCAAACTTTTTGAAACCACAACATAGCTTAGTTTATTATTTTGCTTTTGTCAAGTGTCAATTTACTTCAATATCGTTTCTTTTCCCATTTTATAAACCAACTTTTTTTTTGTGCTGAGACTTGATGTGATTGTTTAAATCTCTGGGTAGCGCAAACGTTGCCGAGCAGCCGGGTTCTTTGCATTTCTCAGGACGAGTGTGATATCTCAAGTGGTCCTTCACGCCCTTCTTGTTTTTGAATATTTTGTCACAATTTGGCTGTGGGCACTTGAACGAGACTGAGTCTATCGTGGAATGAATGAAGGCACGATGCATTCTGAGGCTACTAGCATTTTTGAAAATCTTACCACATTGAGGTTCTGGACATGGAACTCGAAGATCGTCTGGGTTCGTGTGCATGTTGACAATGTGTAATTTGAGACTATGTTTATATTTAAACGTAGATTTGCAATTTGGCTCTGGACACTTTTCTTTGCGATGCGTTTTAAGGTGCAGATTTAGCATATACCTTTTGCAGAATGTCCGCTCACACTGTTCACATGCAAAAGATCCTTCTCTTGGGAGATTTTTGGAGCCATTGGATCCCGTGTGAATTGTTGCGTGGCCCCTGACGTACTCTTTACGTGCAAACATTTTGGTACAGTCTGGATATGGACACCTAAAAGGTCTTTCTACGGAATGGAAAGCCATGTGCTTTCGAAGCTCAATCTTAGTTTTAAATGCCTTCTTGCAACTAAATGCTTGGCACTTGAATGGTTTTTCATCAGAATGGGCACGAAGTCTGTGATCTTGAAGCTCGCAACTGGTGTTGAATGCTCTCCCACAATTTGGCTCTTGACACTTGAATCTTTGCGCGTTTTTGTGATAGTGCTTCACATGAAATTCCAGTCCCCGCGGTTTCGCGTATGCAGATGGACACTCAGGACATTTGTATGGTCTGGAACTTAACGCGCACCCGTCCCCTTCTTCACAGGGTTTGCTGCTTTCGTGATAAAGCGCTGAGTGGGCAGCAAATGCTTCTTCTGCAGCGAAAGAGAGACGGCAGAATGGACATTTTAAGGGAGATCTCCGCCTTATAGGCTCTCTAATTCCGTGAATATTGCGAGCGTGAGACCTGTAGTTCCAAGGAGATGAAAATAATTTATTGCAGGGGACACAGAAGCGACGAATATTTTTGTGAGACGAAGCAGCAGCACAGACTTCTACGTGGGTTTTGAGATTAATTTTCAAAATTTGTGTCTGAAGACACAGTTGACATTTTAATTCAGTTTTTGAAGTACTACACTGCTTCGATAAAACGCTTTTGCCTAAAGATGGCAGAATTAAACTTTGATTGACTTGGGCTGAGTTAATTGATTGAAGTTGGCCGGTAGAACTACTGAAAGTATCATTACTTTCAAGTGGCTTTTGGAAAAAACTGGGGTCACAGTCAACATCTGCAAAGGGGTCACATTCAGGCTCAGAATTGGAGTCACTGTCCCTGCTGTCAGCTGTACGTGTCAATATTGTAGGGGTTGTCTTCTCTAGTACAACAAGAAAGTAGTTCATCACCGAGGATTCCTGTTTCGGATTTTGGAATTTTCCTTAGCACAACCGGTTTCGGCTTTTCATCGCTTTGATTGGAATCGATGTGGAAGTCACCAGCTGATTCGGATTTAGCGATATTTGCTTCAAATTGCCCGTCACTTTCGTTAATGTTTTCGATTTTAATTATTTCATCCATTTTACTGCCTTGAAGCTTCAAATCGGTAATGCCCGCTTTGATCTTTGATTAGAAGTTTATGTACGATGCAAATATTGTTCCTGTGACTAACAAAAAAAAATAAACGGGAACAACAAACAAGAGAGTTTTTAAGAGTTCATATAGATATCTAGGAGATTATTTAAGAATCATTAGAAAACATGGCCTTAAAATTAGTTACGCTGTCATCGGTGAATGCAGTTACAAGTGAAATCGTATGCCTGCAATTTAACTTGTACAATAAATAATTTAAAAAGTAAAATTGTTGCCTATATAATTACTTGATATTACGTTTCTCAGTGCTGTGGGTTGTTTATCGACCCATAACATATTGCAGTATTCAGTTTCCATTATAATTTTGCTTCAAAATCGAGCTGGAAGTAAAAATACAAATACGTACATAGGTACAAGGTACATGTAAATATGTAATTATTAGGTAAAATTATAAAACAGTGGTCTACTTACTAGTCGTCTCGTCTGTGTCGCTCACAGTACATTTTATTATTGCATATTGCTGCTGCACTTTTGTCAGGTCGACACACTTTTATATGTACAAATCAACGAAGAAATTAAATTGCAACTATATTCAATCACCGCAGTCAGTATTTTATAGGATTTTTATAAGGAATTTACGTAGTTTTATTCAATTTTAAATTAACGATCTTATTAACAAGTATGACAGGATGGAAAATACTTGACAGCCAGCTATCCGTGGACCGACGACAGTACGGATAGCAGCCGATCCATAAGAAATTTCACCTCCTCAAAAGCCGAGTAACTCGGCTTCCCTTTTCTCTTCATTACCTCCGTGTTCTGATAACCAATCAGTTTCAAACTTGACTTATAAGATAGCCAATGTTTCAAGCTTCAAAACAAGACCTTAACATTAACGTTCACACTAAACATTTAAATACAATTAAATAGGAAAGAACGTAAAAACAAATTGTGAATGCAGCAAGGTAAAAATGAACAGAGGGAAGGAGAGAGAAGGCGTGCACGCAGGTTATCCCTCGCAAAAGTGGGATGGTACAAGTAGCCGAGTGGAAAGACCATGCGTGTAGCTCAAGCAGTGTACAACACAGAAAGGAATACCCATACCATACAATTAAAGCATAGCTGCATGCCTCACTGCCGCATGCATATAGGGCAATGCGCACTGGCCGTATTTAGTTCAAGACAGGGTAAACACAAGTGGGCGCATGTTTTCAAACTACAAGATTACAGTGGCGCGGTTTATAGTTTTGACCCTTTGTTCTTGTTCTTTTTATTGCGTGTATTTTAATTTATTTGAATTAATGTTAACAATTTATAATAAATACGTCGAAATCGACATAGCTTTTCATGTTGCATAGAGTGTCACAGTAGCCTCACATAATAGACAAGGTAGCCTCACGTTAACGTCATAGTAGCCTCACGTTGAAGTCATAGTAGCCTCACGTTAAAGTCATAGTAGACTCACGTTGAAGTCATGGTAGCCTCACGTTAAAGCCATAGTAGCCTCACGTTGAAGTCATGGTAGCCTCACATAATAGACAAGGTAGCCTCACGTTAACGTCATAGTAGCCTCACGTTGAAGTCATAGTTGCCTCACGTTGAAGTCATGGTAGCCTCACGTTAAAGTCATAGTAGCCTCACGTTGAAGTCATAGTAGCCTCACGTTGAAGTCATAGTAGCCTCACGTTAAAGTCATAATAGCCTCACGTTGGAGTCATGGAAGCCTTACATAATAGACAAAGTAGCCTCACGTTAAAGCCATAATAGCCTCACGTTAAAGCCATAGTAGCCTCACGTTGAAGTCATGGTAGCCTCACGTTGGAGTCATGGTAGCCTTACATAATAGACAAGGTAGCCTCACGTTAAAGCCATAATATAGCCTCACGTTAAAGCCATAGTAGCCTCACGTTGGAGTCATGGTAGCCTCACGTTGAAGTCATGGTAGCCTCACGTTGAAGTCATAGTAGCCTCACGTTGAAGTCATAGTAGCCTCACGTTGAAGTCATGGTAGCCTCACGTTAAAGTCATAATAGCCTCACGTTGAAGTCATGGTAGCCTCACGTTAAAGCCATAGTAGCCTAACGTTGAAGTCATGGTAGCCTCACGTTAAAGCCATAGTAGCCTCACGTTAAAGTCATAATAGCCTCACGTTGAAGTCATGGTAGCCTCACGTTAAAGTCATAGTAGCCTCACGTTGAAGTCATAGTAGCCTCACGTTAAAGTCATAGTAGCCTCACGTTGAAGTCATGGTAGCCTCACGTTAACGTCATAGTAGCCTCACGTTGAAGTCATAGTTGCCTCACGTTGAAGTCATGGTAGCCTCACGTTAAAGTCATAATAGCCTCACGTTGAAGTCATGGTAGTTTTGTAGTGATTCAAAGATCACTAAAGGCTGCGGCACGGACCGCCAAACAGTCACGTGATTTACAGTGGAGCGTTGGCAGTTCTCCTTCTTTCCTTACTTCGTAGCCACTGCCACGACCACTCGTCAGTTAGTGTGGAAAGGCCGACGAGACACATTCAGCTCTCTTCCGAAATCTCAATTTCTATTTTCCATTTCCAAATTTCAATTTAGAAATTTCCTTATTGTTGAAATAAATATTATAGTAATTATTACTACCGTGTAGTAAAGCAATAACCCGAGTCGTAGTTCAGATCATTTAACACTGTCAGGCATCCGTTCAGTTTCATTCCGGGAGATCCAGCCGGTAGCTAATCTGCATCTTCGGACCAACGGGCATTAGTCAGCAGGGACCAGGGCCACACCGCCACACCTTGCAGACGTACATTTTGGCTACACGACAGGCGACCAATAGACAGCGTAGTATACATATCGTTACACATGACGACCGTGAACTGAAGTTATTACTGGAATACTCGGATTAACTCAAGTTTGTCAACTGGAATTGTCATCAGTACGGAAGTGTTAAAATTACGTAAGAACGCGAATAATAATAATTATCATCCATGCCAAATATTTATATAATAAGTACAGGGTTTCGAAGCAAATAATATATTATTTATTAAAAGACAATATATTGAGAATACGGAGTTTTGGAACAAATTAGGTATATATATTGTGATTGTTTTTGAAATACTGTTCAACTATGTCATAGCTAGTAGTATATTTAACGATTCGTAAGCGTTGCTTTGGTAGTTAGGTATAATTTAGTTTCTGATGCGTATGCAAAGAACTAAATCGACCTGACAAGTATTAAATTAACAAGCTAGCCACATATATTATACGATAAAATGTGTTCCAAGGAAAATTGAACACAAAAGTTAGAAAAGCATAGCATTTTCAATATTTTTCTAACAAATTCAAGTATTTTATTTCAAAATTTTTATGAATTAGCTATTTCTGACAAAAGTAGATGCTGAGCCAGAATTATTTGAGTTTAATAGTACAAGCCCAGTTAATACAGTATCGTGAGTCATTCTATAATACTTCATTGTACCAATAGATGCGATTGCTAAATTGGGACAGCGTGGAGGGGTTAGTAGCTAAGCCTTTGAAGCGTTGCTAGAAGGCTGATGCGAATGCTAATCAAACTAGCATGACTCACTAACTTATGCAGATGGATGCTAAGTTCCTGCTGCGTTTGCTAAGGAACTGATGCGATTCTACTGTTTCAAAGTACTAATGTTAATTTATTCAAATAAAATTAGTCTAAATGCTCAACTCTACTGCACTTAATCAAGGGTATTAAACCCATGCAAACAAATAACCTTTTGTCTTAAATATTTCTTGAATGTTACTGGGTTGCCCAGAACTAAAGTATTTGAATATATGCATGCTAACGAGATTTCAAGCGATTATTGTCCTACCGTTGAGGAATAATAGCTGAGTACTGAATTGTGAATGATAAATTAAATGCAAATACAGTGCTATAAATAGTAAATTAGGGCGAACCGTTCAACGAAATTCCACTTAACTCAAACAAAAATCTTAAGTTAACTAAATAACTTAAGTACTAAGTAACTTTTATCTTACTTAGAATAAATAGATAACTGCAATTTAAATTTATGAGTGAAACTCGAAAAGCAAGAGCAAAGAGAAGAGAAGAAATTAGAGAGCATCCTGAACTAGTTAGTCGAACTAAGTATAGGAAAGACAAAGGAAAGCCAAGAAAGAAATCTGATAACGACATTACTGATTCAAGTATCGACATGGGAGACCAACCAGATTTTTTGAAAACTTTTCTGAATACGTTGACCCCACAGCAAAAATTAGCTTATCAAACATATGCAGAGGCTCAGTCCAAGGCAGATTATGATGCCGGTTACCTAGAAGGTGAGGCTGAAGGACTTGAGAAAGGGGAAGAAGAAGGAATTATAAAAGGACGAGCAAAAAACGCAAGAGAACGTACTGGTGATAATGATAATACAGGCCCAGAAGCAACTGACGCTCAAGCCAGAAATAGAAATTCTAATTCCAGAAATCACCAGAACCTTCGCGTCTCAGTCAATCCACTGAACTCAAAAATTCCAGTGCCAGCTCACAGCCCTAACAAGACAGCCGACAACTATTTAAATGAAATGGAGACCTACTTTCAAGCCTTATCTTTAGATAGAGATCTTTGGCTACCATCATTAGGCGCTATGCTCAAGGATGAGAAAAAGAAATGGTTTACATTCACTAAGCCGGCAAATTGGATACAATTTAGAGCGGATTACAACTCTAAATTTGATACTCACGCAGAAAAAGCTAAAAGAGTCAAGATTTTGCATAGTCGACAGCAGAAAGAAACTGAATCAGTAGAATGTTATGTATGGTTTATGATGGACCTAGCTCATCAAGTCAATCCAAATGAGACAACGGAGGAAATGACAAGACGAGCACTAAATGGTCTGTTGCCGTACATAAAAAAGCAGATCCGACAACTGAACCCATGGACTCCTGAGAAATTGATAGAAGAAGCCGTAGCAGTTGAAGTCATTGAAAAAGAACTTGTAGAATACCAAAGAAAATCTAAAAGTTCTAATTCAAGCGATTCAACTCAAGCAGTGCGTGGTCAAGGTGCACTCAGAGGAAGTTTCCGAGGCGGACGCCAAGGAAAAGGAAATTACCGAGGTAAACATTTCAATCCGAATTATGTCCCAAATTTTAATAAGGCAACAAGCAATGAAAAAGGAGGTCAGACAAACACAGACACAGAATCAAAAGTCAAACCAGATGCTGAAAGAGGTTCATGGAGAGGAAGTAATCGAGGTAGACTAAACAACCGAGGAAACAGAGGACAAACTCATAATCATACAAACAAGGGATTTCAAGGTCAATGTTATGTTTGTAGCGGTGTTGGCCACATCGCTTCAAAATGTCCTTATAATCACGGGGTGGTTATGATGATGACCGAAGCTGGTCAAGAGGAAGTAAGCTGTGACACTTGTCAAGGAGCAGGTCACTATGCTCACCTCTGCACGTCTTTTCAAAATGAAGGTTTCCACCCACAGTCTACTGAAGATAATAATGAACAGTCTTTAAACCAATAAAGGAGGAGATGGGAATCGCGAACTATCTCCTCCCAATATTGTCACAACAACCATCTGGTCCACCAATTGTTAGTTTCATATCTAACAACAAGTCTTACAACGCTGTCTTAGATACAGCATCTGATCGTTCTTTAATCACAAGAGCATTAGCTCTGAAAATTCGAAATTTTTATCAACCTGAAAAAGGAATACCTCTTAAGTGTGCAAACTTTGCTACCATTGAACCTATTGGCAAAGTAAATCTATCTCTCGTAATTGGAAATCGCCAAATCGATCAAGAATTCAGAGTAATGGAAAAATTGCCATTCTCCTGCATTATTGGAAATGAAGCCATGAGACGTCATGGAATTATTCCTAATATGAAGGAAGAAACGTTCGCTTACAGCAACGAACCCAACAAGCATTTTCCATTATTGTCAAAGCTTAATCTAAATTGGACTATACCAAAACTTCTCACGACTCAACTGGATGAGATCAACTCTAAGCTCCACATCTTATTTTCAAAATTCCCAACTGTTGCAAGAAAAGATAATTCATTTAATCAAACAACTTGGGCAGTTCACAAAATCGAATTAATTGAAAATAAGACTCCAAATGCTAAACCACGATTTTACCCAGAAGAAAAACGGAATATTTTGAAGAAAACTACAGATGAATTGTTACAAATGGGAATTATTAGAAGATCTACATCACCTTATAATTCTTGCGCTTTATTAGTTCCTAAGAAAGACGGAACTGAAAGAATGTGTATTGATTTTCGAGAACTTAATTAGATAACTAAGAAGTGCGCCGCGCCATTACCAAAGATTTGGGTAATGTTAAGACTGATTCCAAGAAAGAAGTGGTTCACCAGGCTAGATTTGAGATCTGGATACTATCAAATCCGTATGCATCCAAGCTGTATCCCAATGACAGCATTCTCAACGCCAGATGGCCATTTCGAATTTCTCGTTATGTGTTTTGGACTTTGTACAGCTCCTCAAACATTCCAAATGACTATGAATACAGGATTTGCAGACTATCAATATTCAATCTGTTTCATATATTTTGATGATTTCATAATATTTTCCGATACATTAGAAGACCATGAAAGGCATCTTAATCTCATCTTCCAGCGACTCAAAGAAATGAACTTAGCTATCAATATGGAGAAATCAGAATTCTTCAAACAAGAGCTAGAATTTTTGGGCCACGTCGTGACTCAAGATGGACTCAAAAAGTCACCTGCAAAAGTGCAAGCTATTCGGAATTTCCCAACTCCAACTAATAAAGATCAAGTAAGGAGTTTCTTGGGATTAACAGGATGGTACGCATCATTTGTTCAAGACTTTTCCACACGTTGCGCCATATTGTATAAGCTACTGAAGAAAGATGTTCAATTTCATTGGACTCAAAAGCACCAAACAGCTGTTGATGATATTAAAAAGGCAATGATAGAAGAAATATTATTAACCGGAATCGATTACAAGTCACCAATAATTCTGCGTACTGATGCAAGTTTTATTGGACTTGGAGCTTGTCTAATTCAACAAGTTAACGGAAAGGACAGAGTAATAGCTTGTGCAAGCAAGTTGTTAAATGACAGCCAACAGAAGCTGGAAATCAGTAAAAAGGAGGCGTTAGCAATTATATGGGGACTGAACAAATTCAGAGAACTTCTCCATAAGAGAATCATTATTCAAACAGACAACAGAGCAGTAACATTCATGCAAAACAACGCACCAAAATCTAGAAAAATAAGCCGATGGTTCAGCGACCTTCAGGAATGGAAGTACACCATACAACACATACCTGGAAAGCAGAATCAAATTGCAGATAGTCTAAGTCGGAATCCAGATCCTTCTACTCTTGATGAAGAAACTGAAGATTACTGTGAATTCCGAACGGTAGAATTACCGACAATTGCATTCATGGAAGAAATTTTCACTCTTGAGGAACTTAAGGGCGAACAATTGAAATGCAATAAATTGAATCGAGTAATTGAACTTTGTGCAAGGCGCCATGACACGGAGGAAAATATTGATTCAAATGAAAATATAGAAGCCAAAGCCTATCTCTTGAAGGATGGAATTCTATATACAACTGTAAAAGGTTTTGACAAAGTCAAAACCAAAACATTACAGAATCCGGAAACAAAATTGGAAAATTCTCAGGAATCAACCAAAAGAACCCCTGATCAAGGTTCAACTGTCCAAGCACATCAAGAGAACTCAAATATTCAAGTGCCAGTATTACCAGAATCTTTAAAACATAGAATGCTTATGTATTTTCATGACTCAAATACTGCTGGGCACATGGGTATAAAAGCAACTCAGGACAGAATAAAATGTCGTGTCTTTTAGGAAGGCATGAACAAAGAAATAAAAGAGTACGTACGAACATGTGAAATTTGTCAAAAGGCAAATTATGACAATCAGAAAGCAGCCGGTCTATTACAAGAATGTAATTACATCAACTCTGTATTTGAGAACATCTACGTGGATCTAGTAGGACCACTTCCATTAAGTGGTGGAGGGAGAAGATACCGATTTATATTAGTCGTCATCGATCAACTATCCAAATGGGTTGAATTATTTCCATTAAGCAATTCCAAAGCAACAATTATTATGGAAAAGCTAGAAGATGAAATATTTTGTCGGTTTGGTTCTCCGAAAATTATCATTACTGACAACGGAAATCAATTTATTTCCAAGAAAATGAAGAAACTTACAGCAGTGTGGAAGATCAAGCATTGCTACACATCCCTATACAGACCACAAGCTAACCAAGCAGAACGTGCAAACCGAGACTTAAAATCAGGACTTAGAAAACTGACACATGAAAAACATTCTCTATGGTCTACAGGATTGCAAAAGCTAGCATTATCAATGCGAACAAACATCAAAGCTACGACAGGGTTCTCAGCTGCATTTATAATGTTTGGAAGAGAAATAAGATTGCCGTTTGATAGAGCACTTCAAACTCCGTCAGAGTATCTCGACGAGCAGCAACTTATTCCTCCAAACGTCAAAGACATTATTGACACAGTAAAGTCCAATCAAATTAAAGCACAACGTAAAGCTAAAACTTTTTATGACCGTCACCATCGATATGTTGTTTATATGGTAGGCCAAAAAGTTCTAAGGCGAAATCATGTAATTTCAAGTGCTGATGATGGAATCACCAGAAAGCTTGCTCTAAAATTTGTTGGACCTTTCACTGTTGCAGAAAAAGTTACTCCTGTGACTTACAGACTTGTCAATGAAAAGAATAAAGATGAGGGAAAATGGCATGTGAATGATCTCAAGCCATTCTTTGAAAGAAAGAGATCTGCAGATGAACAGCTAAAAATTGATCATGCTATTCAAACTAAAGCTGAACCAAAAAAGCTCAGACCCAGAAAGAAAATTGATTATCGCGTTCTGGCGGGATTAAAGCCGTTATGGCCTCAATAAAATAATAAGAAAGACTCATATAGTTAGAACTGTAATGTGCTTTTGTACATTTTTCTAACTACTTCATTAAAGACAATAAGACTACTTTATAGTTGATGCTGATTATTAAAGTGTACAATAATAAAGAACACAACATTTGAGCTAAAGTGAAACGATGAAATAAGTTGACGTAAATAGAAATATAACATATCAGCACCAAAAATTTTAATTTCAAGCTCTACTTATATTGCAGAGACCCGAAAATGACGTCTAAATCAAGTTCCATTAAAAAGACTGAAGATAAAGCAAAGACTGACTCGAAAGAATTCTGGAGACAAGAGTAGCTCAAATGATTCCAGTAATCGTGAGTATAAGAGAGACTCAGGACCCAGACCCAGATGAAAAATTCCCGTTAGTACCGGTTCAAGACCCAGTTTCGGCCGAACTTGTAAAAGACCCCGTTCTTGCTGAAGGAAATGCCTTAGGATTCTTTGCACAAATACGAGCAAATATGACCCCCGAAGAGAAAACCGCATTCAACAGGGAGCGACGAGGAGGGAATTTGAGGAACAAGATTCTCGCTCGAAGAGCTCGACAGAACGAGCAGCAGCAATAACATTAAAATTATTATTATTTCGTATAAATTATTATGTAATATCCACTTTATACATCAAATATGAATTGGAATGTATATTATGACTGATATTCGTGTAGGACAGTGATGTATGTAATCAACATTGATAATATTATATTAGAAGGATTTATTATGTAACTTTTGTGAGAAAAGTTCTTTTTCAAGGGGTGGAGAGTTGTAGTGATTCAAAGATCACTAAAGGCTGCGGCACGGACCGCCAAACAGTCACGTGATTTACAGTGGAGCGTTGGCAGTTCTCCTTCTTTCCTTACTTCGTAGCCACTGCCACGACCACTCGTCAGTTAGTGTGGAAAGGCCGACGAGACACATTCAGCTCTCTTCCGAAATCTCAATTTCTATTTTCCATTTCCAAATTTCAATTTAGAAATTTCCTTATTGTTGAAATAAATATTATAGTAATTATTACTACCGTGTAGTAAAGCAATAACCCGAGTCGTAGTTCAGATCATTTAACACTGTCAGGCATCCGTTCAGTTTCATTCCGGGAGATCCAGCCGGTAGCTAATCTGCATCTTCGGACCAACGGGCATTAGTCAGCAGGGACCAGGGCCACACCGCCACACCTTGCAGACGTACATTTTGGCTACACGACAGGCGACCAATAGACAGCGTAGTATACATATCGTTACAGCCTCACGTTAAAGCCATAGTAGCCTAACGTTGAAGTCATGGTAGCCTCACGTTAAAGTCATAGTAGCCTCACGTTGAAGTCATGGTAGCCTCACGTTGAAGTCATAGTAGCCTCACGTTGAAGTCATAGTAGCCTCACGTTGAAGTCATAGTAGCCTCACGTTGAAGTCATGGTAGCCTCACGTTAAAGTCATAATAGCCTCACGTTGAAGTCATGGTAGCCTCACGTTAAAGTCATAGTAGCCTCACGTTGAAGTCATAGTTGCCTCACGTTGAAGTCATGGTAGCCTCACGTTGAAGTCATGGTAGCCTCACGTTAAAGTCATAGTAGCCTCACGTTGAAGTCATAGTTGCCTCACGTTGAAGTCATGGTAGCCTCACGTTGAAGTCATGGTAGCCTCACGTTAAAGTCATAGTAGCCTCATATTAAAGTCATGGCAGCCTTACATTAAATTAATGGTAGCCTCATATTTAACTAATGGCAGCCTCACATTAAAGTCATGGTAGCCTCATATTTAAGTAATGGCAGCCTCACATTAAAGTCATGGTAGCCTCATATTTAAGTAATGGCAGCCTCACATTAAAGTCATGGTAGCCTCATATTTAAGTAATGGCAGCCTCACATTAAAGTCATGGCAGCCTCACATTAAAGTCATGGTAGCCTTATATTAAAGTCATGGTAGCCTCATATTAAAGTCATGGTAGCCTCATACTAAAGTCATGGTAGCCTCACGTTGAAGTCATAGTAGCCTCATATTAAAGTCATGGAAGCCTCACATTAAAGTCATGGCAGCCTCACATTAAAGTTATGGCAGCCTCACATTAAAGTAATGGTAGCCTCACATATTAGAGTAAAATGCATAATTGGTTGGTAAACTATAATATATGATATACGTATGTACAACTAAATAGCAGTAGGTAGCAGTAGCACGACAAAGCATTACTACTGCAGCAGGAGGGATGCGCGGGAAATGGGAAGAGAAAGGGAAGCAGAAATGGGCTGGCTTAGCCTCATGTATTCAGCCTACAGCCCACCTCCAACACTTACGACAGCCTTTATTTCTTTCGCGCCACTCTTGAACTCGAGGCTCAAAATCTTATGGATCGTCACTCGTCTGTACTATCACTTGTAGAGTACGACGAGATGCCCGTCAAGAAAATACTAATTATTTATATGCATCACTTTTCTGGAAAAATCCTCCAAACTTCAAAGTATCCCGCGCAGAACTGAACAATCAAGGACAAGAGAATACTGAGGAATATGAATGAAAAGTGCATTTTCCTCGCCACGGCCACTTTGGCGCACTGCGAAATCTGTGTCTGGAGTTGCATCCAACAAAATTCGACAATTCAGCAGTAAACCTTACCTTCAGTTTTGCTTTACATCTGTGACGTAAAAAAGTCTCGTAATTTTAATCCTATTAATTGCAGGATATATACAATGTAAGCGAAAAAGCCCGTTACATTTGTTATATGTTAAATTACTTTACAATGTTTCATTTTGAATTTAAAATCCTTTTTTTTTTATTTTTTAAATCTGAAAAAATATATGCAACAAATACTCCTAAGTTTAAAATGGAAAAACAATAAGGAAGCATCTTAAAATTGAAAATGTCAAAATCAAAAAACAAAATGCATTGTGAAATATTCGGAAAAATGACGCGCTTTCTCTTTCTTGTAATCTACGATTTTCCGTCCTGTGACTTGATGGGATTATTTAAATCATTTCTGAGAGCGCGCTTGTTTTAAATTTTTTGTTACAATTAGGCTGTTTGCACTTAAATGAGACGGATTCTGTACTGGGATGAACCGAGGCAAGATGACTTCTAAGACTATTTGCGTTTTTCAATATTTTTCCACAGTTAGGCGCCGTGCGTGGAACTTGGAGATCTTCTGGGTTCGTATGAATCTTAGCAATGTGTAATTTGAGACTTGCATTATATTTAAATTTGGATTTACAATGTATGTTTAGACATTTAATGGGACCGTCTTCGTTTCTGTAATGCCAGCTAAGGTGTTGATTTAGCATACAACTCTTGTAAAACGTCCGCTCACACTGGTCACATTTCAAAAGTCCTTTTATTGGTATGTTAGTGTAGCTTAAGGAATCCCGTGTGAACTGAAAGGTGACCCCTGGCGTAGATTTTACTTGCAAACATTTTAGAACAGTTTGGGTGTGGACACTTAAAAGGTCAGTCCACAGAATGGAAAGCCATGTGTCTTTGAATAAGACTTTTGAGTTTAAATGCCTTCCCACAATTTACCTCAACACAAGTGAATGGTGTTTCATCAGTGTGGGCGCGAAGGACGTTATCATTGAGGTGATCACAAGTGTTGAATGCTCTCTCGCAATTTGGCTCCGGACACTTAAAACGTCGCCCGTTTTTGTGCAAGTGCAGACGATGATTTGTCAATCCAGCCGCTTTCGTGAATTTAGAGGGACACTCATGACATTTGTAAGGTGCCACATGTCACATCATCAAACAAATTTGATTCAGATAAATTCTCACAAATGCAATATGTAGATGAGCTGTATAGTTTTTGGTTGTAATCTTCCTATTAAATGTTTTATAATTAGCAGTTAAATGAACCAACTCTCAAAATTTTTTACACTTTATTTTGAGCAAGCCTAGAAACCAGGTCTCAGCTAGCGTTTATTTACATTTACGTACATATGCACGAACTCCAAGCTTAATTGCTTATGCACTTTTGTATGTTTAAACACACCGGGTTAAAATCTATGGGCATTCACACACTAATCACATCATTTATTGAGACATTTACGTGATTGACGGCCGAATGAGATCAAAGTTCGAACTTCTCTTGTTTATTCTTATCCAAGTGCAACTTTGTATATATCGAGGCAGGTATTAGCTTATATATTAGGTTGACATATATTCTTAACATAGGATTTTACTAGTATGCATGCAGGAATCGACCATAAATGACGTCATACAAATTTTAAACATTTTTTCAAATATAATTTGAATTCGTAATAAAATTACAATAGCAATTGCATTATAGTAATATTATGAAATCTAGTCAAGTGTGGTAGAGATGGGGAAATAAGGACAATGAAAAGGACTGAACGAGAAAGAACTGAGAAATTGTTTTGAGATATAACATTTGACCAACATCAACGTCATGATTATTTCTTTAACCACCAATTCTCATCATACTGTGAAAATAATGAGGAAAAGTAAACATTTGATATTATATAACCAGTTATATTTGTATGTAAAACATTAAAAAGTGAAATATTTATTTAAACCGAAAACGACTATAGTAATGACAATGACAACAATATTCGGGCGAGAGTACGTTTATTGTTTTTGAGATATAAGCGTCCTATGATTTAGCATAGTGGATATGTCTTATGTGGTATTTGAGGGGTTTACATGAAATTATGACGAAGTGTGAGCATGCACGTACAGTAACCCCTCCCGTATCCGGACCTCTATTATCCGAAACCTCCCATAACCGGACGGGTTTTTCGGTATCCGGACACTCCCATACCTGGACAAGATTTTTGAGATACCATATTTTTGATAAATTTCAAAAATAAAAGTAAAATATACAAATAAATTCATTTGTGAATATTTGTGAGAAAACGGAAGTGGAAATTGTTGATTTAAATACAAATGATGTCATAGTTCTATTTTATATTTTCTTAAAACACGTTTAAGAGTTTATTTTAAAAACCTCCCATATCCGGATATTCTCGTATCCGGATGGGGTCTGTTCCCAATTAATCCGGATACGGGAGGGGTTACTGTGTGTAGTACTAGTTTTTAGCACGGTGGATATGCCTGATGTGAAATTTGAGGAGTTTACATAAATTAATCAGGGAGTAGTGCGAGCATGCTACTATGTAGTAATAGTGTCAAGCTACGTGTACACAAAATTTGGGCGGGATGGCATTTCTTGTTTTTGACCAATATTTCCATTTTATCTTTTTTTTACGAATTGGGAAAATAGTGGGGGCCCCTCAGGGACGGACTGGCCATAAGGAATTTCGGGAAATTCCCGATGGGCCCCCAATTCCTTATACATTACGTAAACGGGAGCCTTGGGCCCCTCGGCTCAGTGTGGGCCCCCTGATCGCCAAACCTTGTCAATTAAAATTCCCGGGCCCTAAAAGTAACCAGTCCGCCCCTGGGGCCCCTGGAGATAATAATTTGCATACAGGTATTTTGAGATGAGAATTATTTTCTCCTTTATTTCTTTAGTTCTGTGCGGGAAGCTTTAAGTATCGGATCTACATCTAGGTAAGTTTTCTTTTCAGCAGTTTCAGTTCAGCTTTATCTGTGTCAATTGGTTATTCAAACATAGTTACACAGTAATTCTTGGAATTCAGTTGTCAGTGTATTCTTGGAATTCAGTGCATTCTTGGAATTCAGTGCATTCTTGGAATTCAGTGCATTCTTGGAATTCAGTGTATTTATACTGCATGAATGTGACAAAGCAATTGCTACTTCAACTCACAGTCAACAGTTTAGATAAAACAATTTCTAATTCATTATTTATGTGTTGGATCTTTTGTTTTTTTAAGTATAGTCAGCGGTCAGCCAGTAACACAAATTGTTGTTAAATCGCAGTCCTACTACAAGGCGTGTACAACTTTAGCATTTAAACTACCAAAACATAAATTATCAGTCAGTTTATTTTTATACACGGAAGTCAACATTTTAATCTATTCAAAGCAAAACATTTTGAAATTATTCAAATTCAAAATTCACGTTATCTTCCCTTGGCCATTTGTTAAGTAAAAAGTGACAACCCTGAAGTCATGACAGACAATAACAACGGATTCTATGTTTCTTCAGCTAAGAAACTGCAATCCTTCACTACTGCTGACTGCTAACGATGGCCCCAACAGTTCTAATTCTAATGGTTCAGAAAATTCCACTGCTAAAACTAAATGTGGGAATGAAAATGTTATTTTGCTCTTTCCGAATTCGACATGCTCACCCCAAGAAAGCGTATTTTCAATTGATCACGTACGTTATGATAAAACATTGACAACAGAAAAAATAATAACACAGCTTACAATAAATAGATCAGCTGTAGTACTGTAAAAGCATAGGAATAATAAAATTTTTATGTATTAACTAGATACTAAAATCGATATTTGCTGAGCTTAGCTTGACCAAACTACATTGCTAAATATTCACCTTGTTTCTCGTCGCTGGATGCAATTTAGCTCTGAGGCCCTAAAGAAAATCGTCACTTTCAAAATTCATCACACTTACGGATCATTATTTCGCAGTAAATCCGGTGAAAAGTATTTAATATGTAACGATGATGTACATAGATCGTACCCTTGATGACTTGATTACTCTCAGGAACAATTCCGCAAATTTCCCCTGTACCTCCTTTTTATATGTAAACAATCCCGACAGCAATCATCGCCTATTGGACCAACGATTCTTTAACACCATTGGGCCCTTAATTAAGAAACTTGAATTGAAGATGGATTTCTTTCAAACTGATTTGAAATGGTTTCTTGCAACGGAAGCACCTAACCTTGAAGTGTTGCGTTTCTCCAAAGTGGGATTAAAAGTCACACGAGAAGAAGAAATGCAAATGCCGAGAAAATCTTTATTCTGTGAAACTGACTTGGGTCCAAAACCTGTTTTAAAAAATCTCAGAAAAATACATAATCGTATTGGAACATGTAATTATCATACCAGGAACTTGGGAAAATTTCCTTCCTCCTAAAAAATATTATCACGGGATGTTACAAGTAATCTTACGATTGAAATTTTATTTGGATGCAAGACAATTGTACCCCTCCTAAACGTGAGAAATGCTTCTTTGAGTATCCAGGATGCTCCAAATTTACTTGCAAGTTTTCAGGAAATGTGCCCAAATGCAGTTATAAAGGTTGTATTTAAGGATTAAAAGGGTGACGATAATATGTGAAATACAGGTCAGCTTCAGTTTTAAAACAGTTAAAGACTGAGAGATTTATTTATACACAAGTTGTGCAAAAAACGTCATTTGGATAGGGTTTTTTAAGCGTATAATAAAAATTAATAACAAGATTTAATTGGAAATAAATTGATTCATGTTTTACTTGTAAAGTTTTGTGAATGAGATGTGCCTTTATAATGTGTGCTAATTTGTAGTGTTATAGAATATTCAACTTCAAAACAAAATACCAATCACCTACCTTTTGTTTTCACAATTTAATAAAAAAATAAAGCAAGATAAATTATAGCAAATTGTCATTGTTTTCGCTATATTTCAAGCAATAGATTTTATTACAGAAAATGACATTTTGCATAGCCACTTGGCCCCATTATGCGTTCTCACGCGGTTTATGATAGTAAACTAATTTTGTTTACACAACCTACCTAAATAATTAGTAAATAAATTCAAATATAGCCTTTATAAATAATGCCATTGACCTATCCTTTGCTTTTGCACGCTAAATAAAGTGCAGTGCGTAAATGTAAACACACCTCTAACATGTAAGTGTGATTGATGGTAATAATTATTCATGGAAAATTTTTTCAACATTTGGCAGCCAACCATGGAACTATAGAATTGTTTGCGTTAGACGAATTTGCAAAGCCCACTGCACTGCAGTGTCCAACACCTGCAAGCCCTGGGCTGAGCGAATTGACAATCAATTTTACACATCTGTGTGGGTATTTACCCCAAAACTACATCAGTGTATTTTTATTTCAACTTAACTTAATTTTAGAAGGTTCCAAGGATACCTTTAAAATTTTACAGATCCACATACTTCCTGTAGATTGCCTTGGTTACAAATTGAAAATCAAACGAACACTGAATTTAAATGCGCATTTTTCGCGCCTGCGCAGAGTCACATTGGTTGTAAAGCGAGATATTAGTCAATGGAGAAATGTTGGTATCCCTGATTAAGACTATTTACATGAGGACGGGACATTATTTTCATAGGGTGTCTTTCGCAATGTGACCGAGTTGGAAATGCCCAGATTTACTTTTGGCGCTGAGTTACTCTCAAAAATTTTTCCGAAAATTTCCATTTTAAGAATCACAGGAGAATTAGGTCACGAACGAATTTGAAAATCAAAACAACATGTGGACAGCATTCCTACTCTTGACAAAATTTGAAATAAATCATCTCAGATTCACACAGACGAACCTAAAATAAAAATTGCCTTTGAGGAAGAATCTGCTACGACACCTGAAGAGCACAATAACACTTGAGATGTTGACTCGTTTCTGACGGAGATTTCAAAAGTTGAGTGCCAAAAGTTATTGACTGAGCCAGTTGCAGGGTTTAATTTGAGTCCTGGGCAAGTCTACCAAATTCGGACGCTGCCTTGCATCCGAAACTGTACAAGTAATATATGACATACATTATTTAAATTGTTGTTTTTATCAATGTTGCAGCCCGCCACAGATAAAATGCGGGGACGCTTGTGTATAAAATAATTTATAATATTTATACAGTAACATTAGGTAACTACTACCGCGTTCCAATGGCTTCAATATCCTTTCTAACTATTAGTAATAATATTGTGTTTAAATAATAATAACATACTCTGATTGCGTCCCTAATTTATTTTTATTCTTATTTTCCCAATTAAGCTGAAGATTTTAGAAACTTTACAATACATAATTAGGTACTCGTACTTTTTACAGCTGCTACGTATTAGAGGCACATCGAATTTGTAAAACTTTACAAATAAAACATAAATTAAACTATGCCAATTGAATTTTTTTTTACACACTTGAAAACCCAATCAAAATGGCGTTATTGAGCTCAAAGAAATTTTGACGGCATCATATTAAATTTCAGTAATTAATATTATCATACATACTGTGCACCTCAGTCGTAGCTATGTATTAAAATTCCGGACCCTTGTATTTTATCTCACATTGGGTTTCACCGGAAAACAAATCCTTGTAACTTTGGAAAAACAGTCTTTACCCAGTCTTGAAGATTGATTGAAGAGAACAGACAGTGTGTCATCGTCAAATGCTCAACATTTGGGAATACCTTTGATATGTTTCTGTCACAATTATGAAATCCAACTAATTCCAAGTTGGTCACTGTTTTGAGAGTATCACCAGGAATGATTGTCACTCCGTCCGGCTCAATCTGTTCCAGGGAAAAGAATTGTAGCAGTTTAGAAGAGTCATTCCTCATTCCACTGGAATACAATTTGACTTGACGGAGACTTGAAAAATAATCTGCTGGAATATTGCTCCTGGTAGTACCCGGACTTTGATTTCGCAAAGTAAGGGCAAGAGAGTCATACACGGATTGATCTCCAATTGTTTCTCCAGCTTGAATTGCATCACGAATGACATCTCCTAGGAAGTGAAATTGAGTGGTGGGTGTAAACCTTGGGTTGGAATGATTGAGCAACGTAAGAGATTTTAAATGAGGAAGCGGTGGGATCAAAATGTTGGCGACCTTGTCTGTAGTGTTGACGTGGAATGTAACACTTTTTGAGGTTTCTTTACTGGCACTCAAAATCATGTTTAGAATCTTCACCATAGTATTAAGCTTGCTACCATATTCGGGAATACCAGGGTCAAGCCGCACTGTAAGTTGGCTGAGTTTTAAACTAGGAAGCTCATCTTCAGAAATAATCCTATCAATCAGAAGTTGTGTGAGTTGAAGTACGGTTGACATTTGAAAGAATTTTGTGCTAAAGTGTAAATCTTGAATAAGGTGGGATTTTTTAATTTCGGGCAAAGCTTCAAGTGATGAAACATCTACTTGTTTAAGAGCATTCGAGTTCGGACAGACATTGATGAGCTCCAGGACAAAATTAAATTTGATCATCTACTCCCTCACCGCTTTCCATCAAAATTTCCCTTATTTCAAGTGTTGACGGCGGGGGGAGACAAACTTGTACTTGACTTCCGTCCTGGGATTGATCTTCTAGTGAAAACTCATAAAATTCTGTAATATCTAAGCAGGTTAAATTAGGCATGTGGATGTACAGCAAATTCTGAACTCCTTTCTTCCAGATTCCGCTGCTCAACAAAAGTTGAGAGAATTTTTTCCCATGCAGAGACAAGAATTGGAGCAACTCCTTTTGATGCGGTTCTTCATGATGGGATGCTGGGCGGCAGAGATTTCCAAAACCAGAGGAACATTCTGGAAGGAAGGAAAGCTGTGGGAATTGCATGTTTTTGAAAAGCAAGTCAATAGAGAATATTTTGAAAGTGGTGGAAATGAAGGATTTTGGGTTTTTAAAAAGATGGAAATAAAAGATTGAGCACAATTAAAAAACTCGAGAATAAAGGATTTTGCATTTGTCAGAAACATGTAAATAATGGATTTTGTACTTTTTTGGAAACGTGTTTACACAGGTTATTGGGTTTTTTGAAATAGTGGGAATGAAGGATTTTGAGGTTTTGGAAAAGATGAAAATGGAATGTTGTGGACTTGGTGAGATGGTAAGTTGGTTAGATTTGGCGGGGAATTTGAAAAGTTTGAAAAATTGGCGGGACTTTGTAGGGAATTGAAAGGGCTTTTAAATGAGATATGGGAAAGGGTGGTGGGTGGATTGGTTCGGCGTGGGGAGCGAAGCGTCTTTTTTGATTGACAAAGGCAACGATGATTTTCTTGGGATGGGTGTAGCTGATAGGGGGTTGGGGGTGGGAGATTGGGTTGTGGGGCAAAGTGAGAGGGTGGTTAGTGGGTGGGTGGGGGCGAAGTGGTTAGGACGGGGGATGATTGGACACGGAGGGGTGAGGGTTCAAAAATGTGGCAAATGCAACGTTTATTTGATGATGTTAACTAAAATGTTGCATAAAAACGTAGTTGAAAAAAAGTTTTTTGGGAAATGGGTGGAAATGACTGGATTAGGGATTGTGAGTGTTTTTGGGAAAAAGTGAAAAATTTGGATTTTTTGAATTTGGCGGGGAATCTAAAATTTGGAATTTGGACTAAATTCTTGGGGCATTTTACTGGTTGAGAATTTTTTTTTTGGGAAAGTGGTAGAAATGACTGGAATAGTCGTTGTGAGTGTTTTTGGGAAAAATGAAAAAATGGTATTTTTTGAATTTGCCGCGTAATCTAAAATTCGAAATTTTGACTAGTCACTGAGGCACTCCCTGCAAGAGATTGGAATTGAGAGTTTTGGACAAAATGAAGGTGTGGGAATTGCATCTTTTTGAAAATTGAAAAATTTTGTATTTGGGATGCGCGAATTCTATTTTTTGTATGATTTTGAAAAGTGTAAAATGAGCAATTTACATGTTTTTGACAATCAGAGAATACTGAATTTACGAGTTGTGGCAAAGTGCAAAATGTGTTATTTACATGTTTGTCTTTCGGATATTCTCTTTTTTTGTATATATTTCATTTTGGTTTTGACGTCAAATTCAGAAAAATGGATTTGTGTCATTTACTTACAAAATATGCAATGAGGAAGCACAACATAATTTGCCATCACTTTCTGTCAGCGCGCTGGAATCCAAATTGAGATTTTCACAAGTTCCCGCCAATTCTAAAATTCAAAATTCCGACCCGTCATCCAGCCACTCACTGCTTTTTTGGAAATTGACAGTTTTCAAAAAGTGAAAGCTAGGCAAATTTGCATATTTTTGAAAACTGCAAAAATTTTTATTCGCTCAATCATTCAAATGTGTAGATTTCGTTTTTTGCATAGTTTTGAAACGTGCTGGATACAAAATGGGCATGATTTTGAAAAGTGTGGAATGAAAGCGCGATTTTGTTGTTTTTTAAAATCACAAAATAGTGTATCTACGAGTTTTCAAAAATTGCAAAATGTCCTATTTGCGAGTTGTGCCAAAGTGCAGAATATTTTATTTAAGAATTCTTAGAAGCTGCAACATGAACTATTTTCATGTTTTTAAATTCACTCGTAATTGTATTTACGAGTTGTGGCAAAGTGCAAAATGTTTTTTTTTCATCTTTCTGTCTTTAGGGTATTCTCTGTTTTTGTAGATATTTCATGTTGGTTTTCACGTCAAATCAAAAAATTAGATTTACGTCATTTAACACATGTGGAAGCACACCATCATTTCCCATCATTTTATCTGAAAGCACCCGAATCCAAAATTTTTGAATTTCCCGCCAATTCCAAAATTCGATACTTGATCCGTCATCCAGCCACACGCTGCAAATTATTGAAATTGCGAGTTTTTAAAAAGTACGAGCTGTGAGATTTGGACGTTTTTGAAAATTGCAAAATACTACATGTACATGTTTTCCAAAGAGCAAAATATTCTATTTACAATTTTTTGAAATGTGAAGAATACTCCATTTACATGTTTTGAAATGTGCAAAATAGTCTTAAATGCAAAATATTTCATTTTCGTGTTTTTGAAAATTGGTCATATTTTGAAATGTGGGATTATCTGATGACGTCATCTGTGGACGACCCCTTTGGAATGTGGAAATTCAAACCACCCTAAAACTTTTCCACGCACTCCATGATTTTTATGAGTCATCAATTTCTAAAAAAAATCTCTCGTACTGAATTTTTTTTGAATTTGCCGCCAAATCCTAATTCCGATATTCAGACAAGACACTCACTGTGCAATGCAAAGAGTTTTAAAAAGTAAAAGCTCTGCGATTCCCATGCTTTTTTCAAAGTGCAGAATATACTATATGCATGAATCCTAAAAAGTGCAAATTGAGCAATATTAAATTTTAGGAATTAATATTATCATACATACTGTGGACCTGAGTCGTAGCTATGTATTAAAATTCCGGACCCTTGTATTTTATCTCACATTGGGTTTCACCGGAAAACAAATACTTGTAACTTTGGAAAAACAGTCTTTAGCCAGTCTTGGAGATTGATTGAAGAGGCGAGACAGTGGGTCATGGTCAAATGCTGGACATTTGGGAATACCTTTGATATGTTTCTGTCACAATTATGAAATCCGACTAATTCCAAGTTGGTCACTGTTTTGAGAGTGTCACCAGGAATGATTGTCACTCCGTGCGGCTCAATCTGTTCGGGGGAAAAGAATTGTAGCAGTTTAGAAGAGTCATTCCTCATTCCACTGGAATACAATTTGACTTGACGGAGACTTGAAAAATAATCTGCTGGAATATTGCTCCTGGTAGTACCCGGACTTTGATTTCGCAAAGTAAGGGCAAGAGAGTCATACACGGATTGATCTCCAATTGTTTCTCCAGCTTGAATTGCATCACGAATGACATCTCCTAGGAAGTGAAATTGAGTGGTGGGTGTAAACCTTGGGTTGGAATGATTGAGCAACGTAAGAGATTTTAAATGAGGAAGCGGTGGGATCAAAATGTTGGCGACCTTGTCTGTAGTGTTGACGTGGAATGTAACACTTTTTGAGGTTTCTTTACTGGCACTCAAAATCATGTTTAGAATCTTCACCATAGTATTAAGCTTGCTACCATATTCGGGAATACCAGGGTCAAGCCGCACTGTAAGTTGGCTGAGTTTTAAACTAGGAAGCTCATCTTCAGAAATAATCCTATCAATCAGAAGTTGTGTGAGTTGAAGTACGGTTGACATTTGAAAGAATTTTGTGCTAAAGTGTAAATCTTGAATAAGGTGGGATTTTTTAATTTCGGGCAAAGCTTCAAGTGATGAAACATCTACTTGTTTAAGAGCATTCGAGTTCGGACAGACATTGATGAGCTCCAGGACAAAATTAAATTTGATCATCTACTCCCTCACCGCTTTCCATCAAAATTTCCCTTATTTCAAGTGTTGACGGCGGGGGGAGACAAACTTGTACTTGACTTCCGTCCTGGGATTGATCTTCTAGTGAAAACTCATAAAATTCTGTAATATCTAAGCAGGTTAAATTAGGCATGTGGATGTACAGCAAATTCTGAACTCCTTTCTTCCAGATTCCGCTGCTCAACAAAAGTTGAGAGAATTTTTTCCCATGCAGAGACAAGAATTGGAGCAACTCCTTTTGATGCGGTTCTTCATGATGGGATGCTGGGCGGCAGAGATTTCCAAAACCAGAGGAACATTCTGGAAGGAAGGAAAGCTGTGGGAATTGCATGTTTTTGAAAAGCAAGTCAATAGAGAATATTTTGAAAGTGGTGGAAATGAAGGATTTTGGGTTTTTAAAAAGATGGAAATAAAAGATTGAGCACAATTAAAAAACTCGAGAATAAAGGATTTTGCATTTGTCAGAAACATGTAAATAATGGATTTTGTACTTTTTTGGAAACGTGTTTACACAGGTTATTGGGTTTTTTGAAATAGTGGGAATGAAGGATTTTGAGGTTTTGGAAAAGATGAAAATGGAATGTTGTGGACTTGGTGAGATGGTAAGTTGGTTAGATTTGGCGGGGAATTTGAAAAGTTTGAAAAATTGGCGGGACTTTGTAGGGAATTGAAAGGGCTTTTAAATGAGATATGGGAAAGGGTGGTGGGTGGATTGGTTCGGCGTGGGGAGCGAAGCGTCTTTTTTGATTGACAAAGGCAACGATGATTTTCTTGGGATGGGTGTAGCTGATAGGGGGTTGGGGGTGGGAGATTGGGTTGTGGGGCAAAGTGAGAGGGTGGTTAGTGGGTGGGTGGGGGCGAAGTGGTTAGGACGGGGGATGATTGGACACGGAGGGGTGAGGGTTCAAAAATGTGGCAAATGCAACGTTTATTTGATGATGTTAACTAAAATGTTGCATAAAAACGTAGTTGAAAAAAAGTTTTTTGGGAAATGGGTGGAAATGACTGGATTAGGGATTGTGAGTGTTTTTGGGAAAAAGTGAAAAATTTGGATTTTTTGAATTTGGCGGGGAATCTAAAATTTGGAATTTGGACTAAATTCTTGGGGCATTTTACTGGTTGAGAATTTTTTTTTTGGGAAAGTGGTAGAAATGACTGGAATAGTCGTTGTGAGTGTTTTTGGGAAAAATGAAAAAATGGTATTTTTTGAATTTGCCGCGTAATCTAAAATTCGAAATTTTGACTAGTCACTGAGGCACTCCCTGCAAGAGATTGGAATTGAGAGTTTTGGACAAAATGAAGGTGTGGGAATTGCATCTTTTTGAAAATTGAAAAATTTTGTATTTGGGATGCGCGAATTCTATTTTTTGTATGATTTTGAAAAGTGTAAAATGAGCAATTTACATGTTTTTGACAATCAGAGAATACTGAATTTACGAGTTGTGGCAAAGTGCAAAATGTGTTATTTACATGTTTGTCTTTCGGATATTCTCTTTTTTTGTATATATTTCATTTTGGTTTTGACGTCAAATTCAGAAAAATGGATTTGTGTCATTTACTTACAAAATATGCAATGAGGAAGCACAACATAATTTGCCATCACTTTCTGTCAGCGCGCTGGAATCCAAATTGAGATTTTCACAAGTTCCCGCCAATTCTAAAATTCAAAATTCCGACCCGTCATCCAGCCACTCACTGCTTTTTTGGAAATTGACAGTTTTCAAAAAGTGAAAGCTAGGCAAATTTGCATATTTTTGAAAACTGCAAAAATTTTTATTCGCTCAATCATTCAAATGTGTAGATTTCGTTTTTTGCATAGTTTTGAAACGTGCTGGATACAAAATGGGCATGATTTTGAAAAGTGTGGAATGAAAGCGCGATTTTGTTGTTTTTTAAAATCACAAAATAGTGTATCTACGAGTTTTCAAAAATTGCAAAATGTCCTATTTGCGAGTTGTGCCAAAGTGCAGAATATTTTATTTAAGAATTCTTAGAAGCTGCAACATGAACTATTTTCATGTTTTTAAATTCACTCGTAATTGTATTTACGAGTTGTGGCAAAGTGCAAAATGTTTTTTTTTCATCTTTCTGTCTTTAGGGTATTCTCTGTTTTTGTAGATATTTCATGTTGGTTTTCACGTCAAATCAAAAAATTAGATTTACGTCATTTAACACATGTGGAAGCACACCATCATTTCCCATCATTTTATCTGAAAGCACCCGAATCCAAAATTTTTGAATTTCCCGCCAATTCCAAAATTCGATACTTGATCCGTCATCCAGCCACACGCTGCAAATTATTGAAATTGCGAGTTTTTAAAAAGTACGAGCTGTGAGATTTGGACGTTTTTGAAAATTGCAAAATACTACATGTACATGTTTTCCAAAGAGCAAAATATTCTATTTACAATTTTTTGAAATGTGAAGAATACTCCATTTACATGTTTTGAAATGTGCAAAATAGTCTTAAATGCAAAATATTTCATTTTCGTGTTTTTGAAAATTGGTCATATTTTGAAATGTGGGATTATCTGATGACGTCATCTGTGGACGACCCCTTTGGAATGTGGAAATTCAAACCACCCTAAAACTTTTCCACGCACTCCATGATTTTTATGAGTCATCAATTTCTAAAAAAAATCTCTCGTACTGAATTTTTTTTGAATTTGCCGCCAAATCCTAATTCCGATATTCAGACAAGACACTCACTGTGCAATGCAAAGAGTTTTAAAAAGTAAAAGCTCTGCGATTCCCATGCTTTTTTCAAAGTGCAGAATATACTATATGCATGAATCCTAAAAAGTGCAAATTGAGCAATATTAAATTTTAGGAATTAATATTATCATACATACTGTGGACCTGAGTCGTAGCTATGTATTAAAATTCCGGACCCTTGTATTTTATCTCACATTGGGTTTCACCGGAAAACAAATACTTGTAACTTTGGAAAAACAGTCTTTAGCCAGTCTTGGAGATTGATTGAAGAGGCGAGACAGTGGGTCATGGTCAAATGCTGGACATTTGGGAATACCTTTGATATGTTTCTGTCACAATTATGAAATCCGACTAATTCCAAGTTGGTCACTGTTTTGAGAGTGTCACCAGGAATGATTGTCACTCCGTGCGGCTCAATCTGTTCGGGGGAAAAGAATTGTAGCAGTTTAGAAGAGTCATTCCTCATTCCACTGGAATACAATTTGACTTGACGGAGACTTGAAAAATAATCTGCTGGAATATTGCTCCTGGTAGTACCCGGACTTTGATTTCGCAAAGTAAGGGCAAGAGAGTCATACACGGATTGATCTCCAATTGTTTCTCCAGCTTGAATTGCATCACGAATGACATCTCCTAGGAAGTGAAATTGAGTGGTGGGTGTAAACCTTGGGTTGGAATGATTGAGCAACGTAAGAGATTTTAAATGAGGAAGCGGTGGGATCAAAATGTTGGCGACCTTGTCTGTAGTGTTGACGTGGAATGTAACACTTTTTGAGGTTTCTTTACTGGCACTCAAAATCATGTTTAGAATCTTCACCATAGTATTAAGCTTGCTACCATATTCGGGAATACCAGGGTCAAGCCGCACTGTAAGTTGGCTGAGTTTTAAACTAGGAAGCTCATCTTCAGAAATAATCCTATCAATCAGAAGTTGTGTGAGTTGAAGTACGGTTGACATTTGAAAGAATTTTGTGCTAAAGTGTAAATCTTGAATAAGGTGGGATTTTTTAATTTCGGGCAAAGCTTCAAGTGATGAAACATCTACTTGTTTAAGAGCATTCGAGTTCGGACAGACATTGATGAGCTCCAGGACAAAATTAAATTTGATCATCTACTCCCTCACCGCTTTCCATCAAAATTTCCCTTATTTCAAGTGTTGACGGCGGGGGGAGACAAACTTGTACTTGACTTCCGTCCTGGGATTGATCTTCTAGTGAAAACTCATAAAATTCTGTAATATCTAAGCAGGTTAAATTAGGCATGTGGATGTACAGCAAATTCTGAACTCCTTTCTTCCAGATTCCGCTGCTCAACAAAAGTTGAGAGAATTTTTTCCCATGCAGAGACAAGAATTGGAGCAACTCCTTTTGATGCGGTTCTTCATGATGGGATGCTGGGCGGCAGAGATTTCCAAAACCAGAGGAACATTCTGGAAGGAAGGAAAGCTGTGGGAATTGCATGTTTTTGAAAAGCAAGTCAATAGAGAATATTTTGAAAGTGGTGGAAATGAAGGATTTTGGGTTTTTAAAAAGATGGAAATAAAAGATTGAGCACAATTAAAAAACTCGAGAATAAAGGATTTTGCATTTGTCAGAAACATGTAAATAATGGATTTTGTACTTTTTTGGAAACGTGTTTACACAGGTTATTGGGTTTTTTGAAATAGTGGGAATGAAGGATTTTGAGGTTTTGGAAAAGATGAAAATGGAATGTTGTGGACTTGGTGAGATGGTAAGTTGGTTAGATTTGGCGGGGAATTTGAAAAGTTTGAAAAATTGGCGGGACTTTGTAGGGAATTGAAAGGGCTTTTAAATGAGATATGGGAAAGGGTGGTGGGTGGATTGGTTCGGCGTGGGGAGCGAAGCGTCTTTTTTGATTGACAAAGGCAACGATGATTTTCTTGGGATGGGTGTAGCTGATAGGGGGTTGGGGGTGGGAGATTGGGTT
Source organism: Dicyrtomina minuta (assembly GCA_949802685.1). Taxonomy (NCBI): domain Eukaryota; kingdom Metazoa; phylum Arthropoda; class Collembola; order Symphypleona; family Dicyrtomidae; genus Dicyrtomina; species Dicyrtomina minuta. The sequence continues at coordinate 176,104,210 of OX461808.1, read as the reverse complement.
GTGGGGCAAAGTGAGAGGGTGGTTAGTGGGTGGGTGGGGGCGAAGTGGTTAGGACGGGGGATGATTGGACACGGAGGGGTGAGGGTTCAAAAATGTGGCAAATGCAACGTTTATTTGATGATGTTAACTAAAATGTTGCATAAAAACGTAGTTGAAAAAAAGTTTTTTGGGAAATGGGTGGAAATGACTGGATTAGGGATTGTGAGTGTTTTTGGGAAAAAGTGAAAAATTTGGATTTTTTGAATTTGGCGGGGAATCTAAAATTTGGAATTTGGACTAAATTCTTGGGGCATTTTACTGGTTGAGAATTTTTTTTTTGGGAAAGTGGTAGAAATGACTGGAATAGTCGTTGTGAGTGTTTTTGGGAAAAATGAAAAAATGGTATTTTTTGAATTTGCCGCGTAATCTAAAATTCGAAATTTTGACTAGTCACTGAGGCACTCCCTGCAAGAGATTGGAATTGAGAGTTTTGGACAAAATGAAGGTGTGGGAATTGCATCTTTTTGAAAATTGAAAAATTTTGTATTTGGGATGCGCGAATTCTATTTTTTGTATGATTTTGAAAAGTGTAAAATGAGCAATTTACATGTTTTTGACAATCAGAGAATACTGAATTTACGAGTTGTGGCAAAGTGCAAAATGTGTTATTTACATGTTTGTCTTTCGGATATTCTCTTTTTTTGTATATATTTCATTTTGGTTTTGACGTCAAATTCAGAAAAATGGATTTGTGTCATTTACTTACAAAATATGCAATGAGGAAGCACAACATAATTTGCCATCACTTTCTGTCAGCGCGCTGGAATCCAAATTGAGATTTTCACAAGTTCCCGCCAATTCTAAAATTCAAAATTCCGACCCGTCATCCAGCCACTCACTGCTTTTTTGGAAATTGACAGTTTTCAAAAAGTGAAAGCTAGGCAAATTTGCATATTTTTGAAAACTGCAAAAATTTTTATTCGCTCAATCATTCAAATGTGTAGATTTCGTTTTTTGCATAGTTTTGAAACGTGCTGGATACAAAATGGGCATGATTTTGAAAAGTGTGGAATGAAAGCGCGATTTTGTTGTTTTTTAAAATCACAAAATAGTGTATCTACGAGTTTTCAAAAATTGCAAAATGTCCTATTTGCGAGTTGTGCCAAAGTGCAGAATATTTTATTTAAGAATTCTTAGAAGCTGCAACATGAACTATTTTCATGTTTTTAAATTCACTCGTAATTGTATTTACGAGTTGTGGCAAAGTGCAAAATGTTTTTTTTTCATCTTTCTGTCTTTAGGGTATTCTCTGTTTTTGTAGATATTTCATGTTGGTTTTCACGTCAAATCAAAAAATTAGATTTACGTCATTTAACACATGTGGAAGCACACCATCATTTCCCATCATTTTATCTGAAAGCACCCGAATCCAAAATTTTTGAATTTCCCGCCAATTCCAAAATTCGATACTTGATCCGTCATCCAGCCACACGCTGCAAATTATTGAAATTGCGAGTTTTTAAAAAGTACGAGCTGTGAGATTTGGACGTTTTTGAAAATTGCAAAATACTACATGTACATGTTTTCCAAAGAGCAAAATATTCTATTTACAATTTTTTGAAATGTGAAGAATACTCCATTTACATGTTTTGAAATGTGCAAAATAGTCTTAAATGCAAAATATTTCATTTTCGTGTTTTTGAAAATTGGTCATATTTTGAAATGTGGGATTATCTGATGACGTCATCTGTGGACGACCCCTTTGGAATGTGGAAATTCAAACCACCCTAAAACTTTTCCACGCACTCCATGATTTTTATGAGTCATCAATTTCTAAAAAAAATCTCTCGTACTGAATTTTTTTTGAATTTGCCGCCAAATCCTAATTCCGATATTCAGACAAGACACTCACTGTGCAATGCAAAGAGTTTTAAAAAGTAAAAGCTCTGCGATTCCCATGCTTTTTTCAAAGTGCAGAATATACTATATGCATGAATCCTAAAAAGTGCAAATTGAGCAATATTAAATTTTAGGAATTAATATTATCATACATACTGTGGACCTGAGTCGTAGCTATGTATTAAAATTCCGGACCCTTGTATTTTATCTCACATTGGGTTTCACCGGAAAACAAATACTTGTAACTTTGGAAAAACAGTCTTTAGCCAGTCTTGGAGATTGATTGAAGAGGCGAGACAGTGGGTCATGGTCAAATGCTGGACATTTGGGAATACCTTTGATATGTTTCTGTCACAATTATGAAATCCGACTAATTCCAAGTTGGTCACTGTTTTGAGAGTGTCACCAGGAATGATTGTCACTCCGTGCGGCTCAATCTGTTCGGGGGAAAAGAATTGTAGCAGTTTAGAAGAGTCATTCCTCATTCCACTGGAATACAATTTGACTTGACGGAGACTTGAAAAATAATCTGCTGGAATATTGCTCCTGGTAGTACCCGGACTTTGATTTCGCAAAGTAAGGGCAAGAGAGTCATACACGGATTGATCTCCAATTGTTTCTCCAGCTTGAATTGCATCACGAATGACATCTCCTAGGAAGTGAAATTGAGTGGTGGGTGTAAACCTTGGGTTGGAATGATTGAGCAACGTAAGAGATTTTAAATGAGGAAGCGGTGGGATCAAAATGTTGGCGACCTTGTCTGTAGTGTTGACGTGGAATGTAACACTTTTTGAGGTTTCTTTACTGGCACTCAAAATCATGTTTAGAATCTTCACCATAGTATTAAGCTTGCTACCATATTCGGGAATACCAGGGTCAAGCCGCACTGTAAGTTGGCTGAGTTTTAAACTAGGAAGCTCATCTTCAGAAATAATCCTATCAATCAGAAGTTGTGTGAGTTGAAGTACGGTTGACATTTGAAAGAATTTTGTGCTAAAGTGTAAATCTTGAATAAGGTGGGATTTTTTAATTTCGGGCAAAGCTTCAAGTGATGAAACATCTACTTGTTTAAGAGCATTCGAGTTCGGACAGACATTGATGAGCTCCAGGACAAAATTAAATTTGATCATCTACTCCCTCACCGCTTTCCATCAAAATTTCCCTTATTTCAAGTGTTGACGGCGGGGGGAGACAAACTTGTACTTGACTTCCGTCCTGGGATTGATCTTCTAGTGAAAACTCATAAAATTCTGTAATATCTAAGCAGGTTAAATTAGGCATGTGGATGTACAGCAAATTCTGAACTCCTTTCTTCCAGATTCCGCTGCTCAACAAAAGTTGAGAGAATTTTTTCCCATGCAGAGACAAGAATTGGAGCAACTCCTTTTAATGCGGTTCTTCATCATCGTTGTTCATGTCAGATGCTGGACGGATGAGATTTCCAAAACTAGACGAACATTCTGGAAGGAAGCAAATTACATGGGAATTTCAGGAAAGCTGGTCATGACTTGTGACAGATCTGAAAGAACGTATTCGGGTTGGTTTTCCTTAAAATATTTGTACGATGATGGTTCATTTTGATGGAGAGACACTTGGTCGAAATCCAGAGCAATTTCACACACGTTTTGTTTAAGAAGGACTGATGTGGCCGCATCTCGCCAGCGCTGATTTACAAGACGTAAATTAAGAAGATCGTGTAAGTTAGGAAATGCTATGTTGTCCAATATCTCAGGAAGGATCTGTACGGAAATAATTATTATTGCAAAATAAATATCTTTCTTATAATTAATGTTTAAATGTTAAATATTAAATATGCGCTGTTCACTATACCTATTTTGTTTTTATTTATCTACAAGGAAAGGTCACAACATGGGCGCCGACTTTTAAGTTAAGTTTGTGAGCGTTAGACGTGTTTTTGGAAACTATAGTAAACGTGTGCTAAACCATTTTTGTCTCAGGTTCTAGATTCGCGCACAGTAGGCCGCCAAAGTTTTAAAAAATAGAATTTCTTGTTTTTTGGAACCCTGAAGCTCCTACAATTTCCATCCGATTTTTAAAAAAATTAAAGTTTTGTGATCTCTGATACATTGCCCAGAAAGTTATTTCTTGGTTTTTGAAAATTCTAAAATTTTAATTTTTTTCAAAAATTTATTGTAAAAACCATTTTTCAGAGGCATCATTTTTTGAAAAAAATTAAAATTTTAGAATTTTCAAAAACCAAGAAATAACTTTCTGGGCAATGTATCAGAGATCACAAAACTTTAATTTTTTTGAAAATCGGATGGAAATTGTAGGAGCCACAGGGTTCCAAAAAACAAGAAATTCTATTTTTTTAAACTTTGGCGGGCTACTGTGCGCAAATTTAGAACCTGAGACAAAAATGGTTTAGCACACGTTTACTTGTTTCCAAAAACACGTCTAACGCGCACAAACTTAACTTAAAAGTCGGCGCCCATGTCGCGACCTTTCCTTGCTAGTTGAAAATCCTAATATTTAAAAAAATTAACAATAGGTAATGAAAACGCTTATTTAAAAAATTAAACCACTAACGTCTTCTGTGAATACATCGATGCAAGTAGTCACAGCTTCTCCAGAGATCCCAAGTTCTGGTGTGGATGTAGGTGAATCTGCGATGCCATCATTGCCTTCCATGATGCTACTTAAATCAACTTCTGTATTAGTCTCTGTCTTGGTACGTTTTGAAACGGATATTTGTAAAATGCTAAAGTGCTAAGGTCTGCTAAAGTACTAATTTTATCAGCCTTGTTGCCGAATGTGCTATTGACTTCAAATGATTCGTTTGGCGCTAAATCGTCAAACTTTGACTCAGAATACGTTGCGTACATCAGATCAGACTACATAAACATAACAAAAATAACAACAATCTGCTAATGTGCTAACTTTTTTCAACTCTTAAATTCACATGTGAGATAATTATCTTCAACCCGGTATTAGCGCTAATTTTATCCCACCCTCAGAGTTAATGGAAATTATATCCTACCCCCATTTAGTGCTAATTCCCACCCTGATGTTACTGCTAATTTCTTCCTACCCGTCAGTACTTAGTGCTAATTATCTCTTACACGTCAGTTAGTGGTAATTATCCCCTACACGTTAGGTAGTGCTAATTATCTCCTACCGGTCAGTTAGTGCTAATTATCTCATACCGGTTAGTTAGTGCTAATTATCTCCTACCGGTTAGTTAGTGCTAATTATATCCTACCAGTCAGTTAGTGCTAATTTCCTCCTACCCGTCAGTACTTAGCGCTAATTATCTCCTACCGGTCAGTTAGTGCTAATTACCTCCTACCGGTCAGTTAGTTCTAATTAACTCCTACCGGTTAGTTAGTGCTAATTTCCTCCTACCGGTCAGTTAGTGCTAATTTTCTCCTACCCGTCAGTACTTAGTGATAATTATCTCCTACCTGTTAGTTAGTGCTAATTATCTCCTACCGGTCAGTTAGTGCTAATTAACTTCTACTGGTCAGTTAGTGCTAATTAACTCCTACCGGTTAGTTAGTGCTAATTTCCTGCTACCAGTCAGTTAGTGCTAATTTCCTCCTACCCGTCAGTACTTAGTGATAATTATCTCCCACCTGTTAGTTAGTGCTAATTATCTCCTACCGGTCAGTTAGTGTTAATTATCTGCTAATTATTATTTTGTACCAACAGTTAGTGCTAATTATCCCCACACCACAAAATAGTGCTAATTATGGTGGATTCCAAAGGAACCGGCTGTTGCAGGTTCAATGGGATCTACTTAGTGCAAGGGCGGATTCGTATGGATGGCGAAAATCCGGAGGCCTGTAAATGGGCGAGTGAGGCATGTGAATGCATTGTTTGGGGGAGTGTCGGAAGAGAGGAGAAGTTCTGTTCCAAGGCGCTACCTATGGTGAAGGTGTGGAAGCCCAAGTATAGGGTAGAAGTGGAGGGACAGGGATCTAGGAAGAGCATGCCGGATGCTTTCTTGGATCTCCTAATTCTTCTTAAGGATCGTAATCGTGGGTTGACTACGGGATCTTGGTTGCCAGTGTCTTGGAGGCTGATCACCAAGGGTGGACAGCCCTCTCAGGTTTGGCATCTACGCATGGATGTAGAGTCTGAAAGGTTCCTGTCCACTCTTGGGTTCAGGCTTCACTTTGGCTTGGGTATGGTTCTGTTTGAGGTTACGGGCAGGTCGGGTGTTGCGGGTGGCGGTGGTTAAAGGTGATGACCCCTAACATTGGGTCAGGTCAACAATCTAGTGGGGTCTTTTCTATGTCCCTAGCCAATATTGACCTGTCCCAAATTAACATGCATCACTCAAACGCGGGGGCCATGAGCTTATGCGGTCTTCGCGACAGAGTGATGCGACACGAACATCACCTGAATGGCACTGCTCCCCGTAACCGTCCGATCTGCTCACACATATGTCTTATTCAGGAACCGTATTGCTACAGAGGAGCCGTGAGGGGTTTAGGTAAGGTTGACAAACTCTTTGTTTCTGATTTGCATGCTATACCGCGTGCATGTGTTATGATTTCTAGGAATGTGAAAGCTCAATTGCTGGTAGAGTTTTCGGACAGAGACTTAGTCTCTGTTTTAACATGGTGGGGTAAGGGCCCAATGGTCTTTGCCTCTGTGTATATGCCGAGGAACACAGTGGATCCTCCCGCGAATATTGTGCGCAAGCTGGTTGACTATTGTCATGTCAACAAGCTGCCTCTTATCATGAGTACTGATGCCAATGCACATAACATGGTATAGGGCAGCTCCGACACTAATTCCAGAGGTAGGGTACTGTTTGACTATGTTTTGACAACTGATCTCTCAGTTGTGAATCAGGGTAGAGCTCCTACGTTTGTAGTCGCAAACAGGAGTGAATGGTTAGACATTACACTGGCCAATAGCCTGGCTGAGGCATAAATCGATGGTTGGGCTGTGTCAGATGACGAATCGGGGTCTGATCATAGGTACATTCGTTTCCGTGTCTCAGCTGGCTTGCCAGTTGCTGTTCGTAGTAAAAATATCAGAAAAGTGGAATGGAGCAGATATTCTACTTGTTTGGGGAAGAAAGTTCAGATGGCACCCAATTGGCAGCTGCACAGCGTTGATGATGTTGATGCTGAGGCGGCCGCCATTGGGAAGGCAATGATGGACTCTCTTGATGAGGTATGCCCTTTGAGGACATATAGACGAAGGGACAGGGTGGCGCCGTGGTGGACCAATGAACTTACAGCTCTTCGAGCGGGTGTAACCACCATCTTTAAGAGAGTGGGTCGTCACGGACGTAATCCTGTCATTTGGATGGAGTAAAAGGAAGCTCGCAATGTTTATTTGTCTGCTGTTCGATGTGCAAAACGAAGGTCATGGACTGAATTTTGTGGTGGGGTAAGTAAGTATGGTGATGCTGTGAAGTGTCTAAGAAGTTTGGAGGGAAATGTGACCAGAATACCGGGGTCAATTCATGATGCTGTGGCGGATCGGGCTACGACGTCAATGGATGAGACTCTTAATGTACTCCTTCGGCATCATTTTCCTGGGCTAGGTAGTGGGGAGCTACATATCATGGAGCATGGTATGTGCTCCCTGGAATTGCAGGGCTGCGCAGGGATTGTCACTGAGAGGAAGGTGCAGAATGCTGTTTGGAGCTTTAGTCCATACAAGTCTGCGGGGGCGGATGGTATTCAACCTGTGCTATTGCAAAGAAGTTTACCGTTGATTCTAGGGCGGCTGGTTGCTCTCTATCAGGCTTGCCTGGCATTAAGAACCGTACCGCGGTGTTGGAGGGTGGCGAGGGTAGTATTTCTACCCAAGCCGGGAAGGGAGGACTACTGTAAGGCATCTTCGTGGAGGCCCATACAGCTAGCTCCTGTTTTGTTGAAGGTCCTGGAAAGACTGGTGGACGGGCACATCAGGACACCTGAGCTGGAGAGCAGGCTCAGGGCTAATCATCAGTTTGCGTACTTGAGGGGTCTTTCCACGGACGCGGCTATTCATAGAATAGTAGCGTATGTGGAGAGGGCCCTTGAGTCGGGAATGATGGTTCTTGGTGCCTTTGCCGACATTGAAGGAGCCTTTAACAATGTGTTATTCAGCGCTATAACTTCAGCACTAGATAGGTTTGGTATTTGCTCTTTGGTGAAGAGGTGGATCGACTTTAGTCTCAGACACAGACGTGTAGTGTCTGAGATTAGTGGTTGCTCTAGGGAACGAGAGGTGAAGAGAGGGTGTCCGCAAGGTGGGGTAATCTCACCCCTCCTGTGGAACTTGGTAATGGATGGTCTGTTAACTAGGCTAAGAATAAGGGCGTCGTCTACTCTATCACAAGGGTATGCTGATGACACTGGGGTGCTTCAAAGCGGCAAGGTGCTTCGCACACTCACTCATCGGGTCACTGATGGTCTAGATATCATCAATGACTGGTGCGTGGAGGTGGGCTTGAACCTTAATGCTGGGAAGACTGAGTTGATTCTGTTCACCAGGAACACCAGGCACTTTCCTGCCTCTGTTAGGTACAGGGGTGTGAGCCTGAAAATCCGGCGAACAGTTAGTTACTTGGGCGTTGTACTGGACAAGCACTTAACCTGGATGCCACACTGCAAGTTAGTGGAGAGCAGGTCGCAGGTGACCTTGGCTAGATGCAAACGTATGGTTGGAAGGAAATGGGGTCTATCTACCACTGTGGCTAGATGGACTTATACTGCCCTTGTACGTCCAGTAATGAAATATGGGGTTGTGGCCTGGGCTCCTGCATTAGAGAAAAACTCTTATGTGAGTTTGTTGGGTAGGGTACAGCATCAAGCGTGCTTTATGATTACGGGTGGGCTACGATCGACGCCTAGGGCGGCGATGGAGTGTCTTATTGGCCTCACGCCTCTTGACATTTGTCTAAAGGCGGTGGCTGTCAGGTCTATGCATAGGCTGAAAACGAGGGATTTGTGGACCAAAAATCTTTGGTTTGGGGGCTCAACCAGCCATACTGTGATTTGTGAGAGATGGGGCTCATTTGTTCCCGTTCTTCAGATGCCAGTTGACTGGATGTATAAGAGCCTGGAAAATCAGAGGTTCACTGTTGAACTTGGGTCGCGGGTGGATTGGGTTTCTGATCCATCTCTTATGGGGGGTGGGGTGGCTTGCTTCACTGACGGCTCACTTGATGGTGATAATGCTGGCTGTGGAGTAGTTATTGAGGATAGAAACCAGGGAGTAACTCTTATGGCTTCGTCTGTGTATCTTGGTGCTGACGCCTCTGTATTTCAGTGTGAGATCCTTGGTATCTCCTTGGCGGCCCACTGGCTGCTGGAGAATGACACTGAGGATCTCCCGGTTAGAGTATTCAGTGATAGTCAGAGTTCCTTGCGAGCACTGTCCAGGCCTTACACTGTCTCGAGTGTCGTGTGGGACTGTTACACTAACCTCAACAGACTCGCTGAGAGGGGTTGTGAGGTTGTGTTAGTATGGATTCCTGCGCACTCGGGTTTCAGGGGTAATGAAGAGGCGGATAGGCTGTCAAAGGCTTCGCATGATGGGAGTTGCGTTAGGCAGTTTGGTCCGAGACCAATCGTTCCAGTCCCACTCTCCGCTGTCCACTGCGCAATTGCGCATTGGGCTAGACGTGAGCATGAAAGACAATGGACTGGACTTTGCAACTTTAGACAGGCCAAACTCTGGATATCGGCACCGCTTTACGGCAATGCGTCGTTGGTGCGTTATCCTAGGAATCAATTAAGATGGTTGATTGGGCTAGTGACGGGGCATGGGGCTTGGGGAGCTCACGGTTGGAGGATTGGAGTGTTGGACTCCCCTACGTGCGTGCACTGCGGGGAGGAGGATGATACACCAATTCACTATTTGACTGTGTGCCCAGCCTTTGTACTTGTGAGAAACCTCTATCTTGGGGGGTGTCTTATATCATTGGATATGTTGGGTCAGGCGTCGGTGGCTCAGTTAGTGGCGTTTTCGCGCTCTACTGGCAGGCTTGCGATCTGATCTTGTTTCTTCTGCTATTCTTCGAGGGGGAGTCTGCAATAGGCCATAATTATCAAGGCCTCGGCGGCGTTGGTCTCTTTGGGACCGAACCCCTGTCATTTAATAATAATAATAATAGTGCTAATTATCTTCAACCCTACAACAGTCTAGTCCAATGTAATTTATTTAGCCGTCAGACGGTTATGTTTAGCCGTCTGTTAAAGGACTAAATGTATCTGTGTAGCGATTAAATATATACTCCTCACGGCTTTATTTAGCCGTTTTAACTTAAAGAGGGCTTTATATAGTCGCTCTTCGCTGATTAGCCAGTGTGACCAGGTGAAACTTGAACTGACCCCAAAAAATAAAGTGACACGGCAGAAACAATCGTATTTCCTTCGTTTTCACCGCGCAATACCAATATCCATCGTGCAATTTATTTTTAACGGAATTTATATTTTTTTTTGATTTTGACTAGACTATTTATATGCGTCTCTATATTAAAACGGCTAAATAAAGCCGTGAGAAGTATATATTTAATCGCTACACGGATACATTTAGTCCTGTAACAGACGGCTAAATATAACCGTCTGACGGCTAAATAAATTACATTGGACTAGACTGTACAAGCTCAGCTATTGTGAGCTATATCTCACCCCCAGGTCAGTAGCAATTAGCTTTTGCTTCACGTTATAGTACTTATTATTTTCCACCCCCCGCTAGCACTTATTGTACGCCGCTCTTACAATTGGTAGTTACTATTTACCATTTTCAGCTAGTTCTGATTATTTAGCCTGTTATTGCGAATCATCGCTCACCTCTTGCTAGAGCTAGTTATTTTTGACCGGCAGTTAGTGCTTGGTATTTTTTACCCCGTGGTAGGTGCCAGCAATTAACTATAGCCTAACTTATACTAGTGCTAGTTAATTTTTAAAACCTTGTTATTATGGCTTACGATCTCATCTCAACCTTTTTTTAAGCTAATTTTTCTGTTGGTGCTTATTATCTTAACCCGTTCTTAGGGCTAATTATTTATTATTCCCCTGTTTGTGCCTCTTACTATTACCTCTTACAATCGCTTTTATATTAGGGCTAGTAGTCTCTCAACTCTTGGTCAGTGCTAACTATTTTTCCCACCTTTGGAATTTTGCAATCTTCAATAGTGCTAATTTTCCTGTACTTGCATTTATCGTACTAGTGTTTTAATTCATTCGGAACTGTATGTAAATATTCAGTGATGGGCACTTTATTCGCCTACCTATATTTTTCCTATTTCCTACAAAACAAATTTCAGCTCCTATTTCCTACAAACAATTTCACCCTTGCTATTTCCTTCCTATTTTGGAATCTGAAAATCAGCCTTCCTATTTTGTTCCTATATCCCACCACATTTTACAGCCTTCCTACTTCTTCCCTATATCCTATTAAATTTTACAGCCTTTCTATTTTTTCCCTACATCCCATCAAATTTTACACGATTTCTATTTCTTTCCTATATCTTACCAAATTTCACAGCCTTTCTATTATTTGACCCGGCGCTATCGCTGTCACTATTTAAAATAGTTCTAAAAAAGCAATAGTGGCCCTATCACTATTAAGAACAGGACAGGTTGCCCATCACTGCTATATCCTACCAGCCTCTCTATTTCATATGAAATTTGGCAACATCGATTTCTGAGTTACTGGTTTGGTTTAAATTTAAAATGTGGGGGATTAGGCGGGTTTTCTTGCTCATCACACGGTGCGGGCACTGCGGGCTAAATTTTTAAGATTTGAGTTTATACTTTGCACTACTGTGCAGCGTTCAGATGGCAGTAGAGAATTAATTTATAAGTATAATCCTATCAATCAATTATGAATTGCAATGTGCCCCTGCAATTTTGACATTTTTTTGAATCTAAAGACTTCCTTTCTAGAAATTTATAGAAAAATTTTTCCTATCCTATATTCCTACCAATATTTTCTCCTTTCTATATTTTTTCCTATTTTATAGGAAAGTAGGCTTAAAAATTCTCCTTCCTATTTCTCCTTCCTATAATTTGTAAGTTTTCTTCATTTCTTTATCCTTCCTATTTCCTCGCTTATATTGTAGGCATATTTATAGGAAGGCGCCCATCTTTGTGAATATTGTTATTTTCGGGTACAAAATGTAAGCAAGTAATTGCTTTATTGTCTTACTTCATACAGCAAATAATATTATTGATTTTCGGGAATAGACATAAACAATATTTTAAAAACTAGTACTACATAGGCAAAAGTGTTACCAAATATTGTGATTGTGCACAATCAAATAGTAGTGTGTGATTTTGACTGTGACAGAACAATCACAAAGCAAAAAATTACAACACTTACAGCATACTACATTTAGCACATTTGATTGCTGATTGTACATATATTCTCGATGCCAAAAGTTGAGATAGCTTGTTGGGCAGGGTTTGGACTAGTGTCTTAATATTGTTATTTGTAATAGTATTTTTATAGAATTACATTTACAATTGGAATTGTAAAAACAATTACAATTTAATACAATATCAAATTTATTTTCTGCAGTGTGGTCTGAGCCTTTGTTTTTCGCTAAAATCGTGTATCTACATGGTAGTTATCACAGTAAATATCAAGTCAGTAATGTAATCCTAATTAAGGGTCAGTTATATGGTTCCAAAAGTACGAAATGTAATTGTATTTGTAATTGTATTGTAATTTACAATTACGATTTTATATTGTATTGTATTTACAATACAATACAATATTTTTCTTACAATAGTTTTACAATATTACGGCACTAGTTTGGACAGCCCTAACTAGCTATCTCGACTTTACTTTTGACATCCAGGATATGTACTTGCCATTATTGCCACTTAATCCTCTGTTTGTAGTAATTTCAGCCCGCTGGTTAGACAATTTCACTAAAAAATCATTATTGCATATTTGTATCGTCAAAAAACAATTAAGTAATAAACTATTGAGAAGTTAGCAGGTCGGAAAAAGTTAGCACAAACAGGAGTTATTTGTCAAATAAAATATTTAGGCCGTGATAATAAAGTTAGCATCAAGTAGAGTGAAATCCTTGGGTTTGGAAAAAAGTTAGCACGAACGGCAACATTGCACAAACTTTAGCACCCCTTTAGTACATTAGCACTATAGCAATATACAAATTCCCTTTTGAAACTGAACTCATTTTTGTAGGAAATCTAATCTGAACTTCTTGAACCAAAATGCAATAAAAAAAGAGAGTATTATTATTGCAATTAAATGAGGGTTAAATTACCGCTGACAATTGACGAAAATGTATGTAGTTCATTACAAAATATTCTGCCTAATTAGTTACTTTCTAATATTTTAAATATGATGGTTTGTACGTTGTCTAACAAAAACTTGTAATACTGACTACTGACTGTACTTCAGTTTGGGGGATCTAATTATTTTTGCAAAAAAGAAAAACAAAACAAAACATAACTATATAGTTAGTGAATTAAATAGAAAATTCTTACCTAAATTGTGCAATTTAAGATAACTAATTAGCAAACAAACTGCTGAAACTGCTGAAAGGAAAACTGAAATCTGAAAATTAACCGACATGCATGAAGACTTGAAGCTTCCCGCTCGGAACTGAAAAAATCAAGGAAATAAGAAAGGCATAGAACTATTTTTTTTTGTGACTATATTCTTCTTCTGTAACTAAATGTCAGTTGCAAATAACAAAAATTGAACACCTTATTCGATAATGTTAATGAAAAGTAGTTATTTACTTAATATTTACATTTTATTTAACTATTAACACATGACATTTAATGCCAATATTTTTACTTTGGTTAACTGGCCAATGTTGCTTAAAAATTACTAATTTCTATTCACTTAAACATCGTTTTCCATTTTCACATTTATTGAACCTAAGTTTTTGTGCTTAGACTTGATGTGATTATTTAAATCTTTAGGTACCGCAAACGTTGCCGAGCAGCCGGGAACTTTGCATTTCTCAGGACGAGTGTGATATCTCAAATGGTCCCTCACACTCTTCTTGTTTTTGAATGTTTTGTCACAATTTGACTGTGTGCACTTGAACGAGACTGAGTCTTTCGTGGAATGAATATTGGCACGATGCTGTCTGAGGCTATTTGCATTTTTAAATATTTTTCCACATTGAGGTTCTTGACATGTAACTCGAAGGTCGTCTGGGTTCGTGTGAATGTTCATAATGTGTAATTCGAGACTGTTTTGATATTTAAATGTAGATTTACAACTTGGCTCTGGACACCTAATAGGAATTTCCTTGTAATTGTCATGCACTTTAAAGTGTTGATTGAGCAAATACCTTTTGTAGAAAGTCCGCTCACACTGTTCACATGCAAAAGATCCTTCTTTTGGTATTGTGTTAAAGCTACGGGATTTTGTGTGAACTGGTAGGTGGGCCCTGGCGTACTCTTTACTCGCAAACATTTTGGAACAGTCCGCATGTGGACACTTAAAAGGTCGTTCCATGGAATGGAAAGCCATGTGTCTTCCAAGCTGAATCTTGGTTTTAAATGCCTTCCCACAATTAAAAGCTTGGCACGTGAATGGTTTTGCTCCAGTATGAGCGCGAATTTTGTGATCTCGGAGATTGCAACTAGTGTTAAATGCTCTCCCACAATTTGGCTCCTGACATTTAAATCGTCGCTCGTTTTTGTGATAGTGCTTTGCATGAAATTCTAGTGCCTGCGATTTTTTAAATGTAGAGGGGCACTCAGGACATTTGTATGGCTCAGAGCTTAGCCTGTCCTTGTCCCCATCATCACGGGGCAGCCCCGGCGGGACAGATGGTGCTAGAGGACCGTGTTCTTTTAGGGGGGCTACACGTTGCGCCAGCCTTACATGGGGCCCGTGAACTTTGATTTTCACTAGGGCCGGACTACATGTTACGCCGGGCCTGTCACGGGGTTCCCCGCTTTCGTGGTCTAGCGCTGAGTGGGCAGCCAATGATTCTTTTAGAGCGAAAGTGCGAGGGCAGGATGGACATTTCAGGGGAAATCTTCCTATCAAAGGCTCCTTAATTCCGTGACTATTGCGAGCGTGAAACCTGTACTTCCAAGGACTGCAAAATAATTTATTGCAGAGGACACAGAAGCGACGAATATTTTTGTGAGACGAAGCAGAAGCACAAACTTTTAAGTGAGTTTTGAGATTGATTTCTGAACTTTGTGTCTGGAGACACAGTTGACATTTTAATTCAGTTTTGAAAGTTCTACACGGCTTCGATGAAACCCTTTTGCCTAAAGATAGCAGAATATAGCTGGGATTGACGTGGTCTGAGGTAATTGATTGAATTTGTGTTGTAGAATCACTGGAGGTATTATTACTTTCAAGCGGTTTTTGGGAAAAACTTGGGTCGCATTCAACATCTGCAAAAGGGTCACATTCAGGGTCAGAATTAGAGTCACTCTCCCTGCTGTACGTGTCAATATTGTAGGGGCTCTCTTCTCTATCACTAGAAATGGGTGGTGCATCACCGAGGATTTCTGTTTCGGATTTTGGGATTTTCTCCAGCACAACCGGCTCTGGCCCCGGCTGCTCATCGTTTTGATTGGAATCGACGTGGAATTCACTAGCTGATTCGGATTTAGAAATATTTGCTACAAGGTGCCAGTCACTTTTACTTATGTTTTCGACTTTAATTATTTCTTCCATTTCACTGCGCCTTCAAATCTCAAATGTGAAATGGAAGCTTCGGCCCTCGGTTAGAAGTTTATGTTCGATGCAAATATTTCTCCTGTGATTTAAAAATAAATAAACAGAAACATGAAATAAGAGAGTTTTTACTGGCTGATAGATAACTATGTATCTAGGAGATAATAAATCAATATAAAACATAGAATTCAAATTAGTTACTCAGCAATCGGCGAATGCAAGTACCTACCTGCCTGCAAAGCCGTAGCTATAGTATACACCTACCATTTCAAGTCGTACAATAAATATTGTTAAATTAGTAATTAAAAGTGTTAATACCTATATAATTACTTTTGTCATCTCGAAAAACTTACAAGTACAAATCAAAGCAGTTATTAAAATGCAACTGTAGTCAATCGCACAACAGTAAATTTTTTATAGTATTTTTTTAATTAATTTACGTGGTAGTATTCAGTTTAAAATAAGGGGCTCATATTCTACAAACAATGTAAAATACTAAATTATCCATCACTATTCACTTTTCTTGAAAAATTTTCAAACTTTAAAGTATCCCGCGCAGAACTGAAAAATCAAGGACGGAGTACTGATGAATATGAACGAAAACTGTATTTCCTTGGTCACTTTGGGGCATTGCGAAATATGTGCCTGCAGTTGCATGCAAAAAGTCGAAAATTCAGCAGTGTAATCCTTACTTTAAGTTTTGCATTCAATCTGTGACGTAAAAAACATATCTCAATTTTAATACTAATAATTGCAGGTAATAATTATAAAATGTTAGCAAAACAGCCCGTTATATTTGTTGCATATTAAATTACATTACAATGTTTCATTTTGAAATTAAAATTATTTTGTTTTTATTTTTAAAACAAGGAAAATATGAATAGAAATGTGACCTGGCTCCTCCCTCCTTTAATTTACGATTTTTACTTTTACGTGCTGTGACTTGATTTGATTATTTAATTCAAGTACAATAAATTACGTAAAGGTTAGTAACAAAGAAGCAACATTTTTCGCGACATAATCACAGAAAATAAGTGTAGACGTCCTTTCCATGGTGTGAAACCCAGCGACGTTGACTCCAATGTTATTAATGGATTTATAGTCACGCACAATTTAGTTAGTGATAATTTGATGCGTGAATTGGTGCCTTCTAAGAGGCTATCCATATATTACGTTTCAGATTTCATGGGGGGGCAGGGGGTTTAGGCCAATGACGCATTGAAACGGCAAGGGGGGAAGGTGTTCGGGCGTATGACGTTTCAGTCAATTTTTTTGTTACCGCAAATCAAAGTAGATACGTCGTAAATAAAATGCAACATGTAGTAATTATATATGTCATGCTTTCGAGAAAAAGTAAAAACGTTTAGAAAATGTGAGAAATTCTTTAAAAAGTTCTTTAAAATTGAAACGTTTATGAGGGGGAGGAGGTATTGGGAAATGACGGTATAGTGACGATTGGATAGGGGGGAGAGAGTTTTGCACTAACACCTGAAACGTAATATATGGACGGCCCCTTAAACATCATACGCTTCCCCCATTTAATTTCTTTCACACAATATGTTGACAACATTACTTTATCTAAAACTATGTTCTTGTTCTTGTGTGGAAAAGTGTAAAATGTCCTATTTGTATGTTTTGGAAAAGTTTAAAATGTTTTATTTACATGTTTGGAAAAGTGTAAAATGTTCTATTTATATGTTTTGGAAAAGTTTAAAATGTCCTATTTACATGTTTTTGAAAAGTGTAAAATGTCCTATTTACATGTTTTGGAAAAGTGTAAAATGTCCTATTTGTATGTTTTATAAAAGTTTAAAATGTTTTATTTACATATTTGGAAAAGTGTAAAATGTTCTATTTATATGTTTTGGAAAAGTTTAAAATGTCCTATTTACATGTTTTTGAAAAGTGTAAAATGTCCTATTTACATGTTTTGGAAAAGTGTAAAATGTCCTATTTGTATGTTTTGGAAAAGTTTAAAATGTTTTATTTACATGTTTGGAAAAGTGTAAAATGTTCTATTTATATGTTTTGGAAAAGTTTAAAATGTCCTATTTACATGTTTTTGAAAAGTGTAAAATGTCCTATTTACATGTTTTGGAAAAGTGTAAAATGTCCTATTTGTATGTTTTGGAAAAGTTTAAAATGTTTTATTTACATGTTTGGAAAAGTGTAAAATGTTCTATTTATATGTTTTGGAAAAGTTTAAAATGTCCTATTTACATGTTTTTGAAAAGTGTAAAATGTCCTATTTACATGTTTTGAAAAAGTGTAAAATGTCCTATTTGTATGTTTTGGAAAAGTTTAAAATGTTTTATTTACATGTTTGGAAAAGTGTAAAATGTTCTATTTATATGTTTTGGAAAAGTTTAAAATGTCCTATTTACATGTTTTTGAAAAGTGTAAAATGTCCTATTTACATGTTTTGGAAAAGTGTAAAATGTCCTATTTACATGTTTTGGAAAAGTGTAAAATGTCCTATTTACATGTTTTGGAAAAGTGTAAAATGTCCTATTTACATGTTTTTGAAAAGTGTAAAATGTCCTATTTACATGTTTTGGAAAAGTGTAAAATGTCCTATTTGTATGTTTTGGAAAAGTTTAAAATGTTTTATTTACATGTTTGGAAAAGTGTAAAATGTTCTATTTATATGTTTTGGAAAAGTTTAAAATGTCCTATTTACATGTTTTTGAAAAGTGTAAAATGTCCTATTTACATGTTTTGGAAAAGTGTAAAATGTCCTATTTACATGTTTTGGAAAAGTGTAAAATGTCCTATTTACATGTTTTTGAAAAGTGTAAAATGTCCTATTTACATGTTTTGGAAAAGTGTAAAATGTCCTATTTGTATGTTTTGGAAAAGTTTAAAATGTTTTATTTACATGTTTGGAAAAGTGTAAAATGTTCTATTTATATGTTTTGGAAAAGTTTAAAATGTCCTATTTACATGTTTTTGAAAAGTGTAAAATGTCCTATATACATGTTTTGGAAAAGTGTAAAATGTCCTATTTACATGTTTTGGAAAAGTGTAAAATGTCCTATTTACATGTTTTGGAAAAGTGTAAAATGTCCTATTTACATGTTTTTGAAAAGTGTAAAATGTCCTATTTACATGTTTTGGAAAAGTGTAAAATGTCCTATTTGTATGTTTTGGAAAAGTTTAAAATGTCCTATTTACATGTTTTTGAAAAGTGTAAAATGTCCTTTTTACATGTTTTGGAAAAGTGTAAAATGTCCTTTTTACATGTTTTGGAAAATTGTAAAATGTTCTATTTACATGTTTTGAAAAAAGCGTAAAATGTTCTGTTCATTTTTCCTTGGAAAAAGTCAAATGCTATATTTACATGTTTTTGAAAAGTACAAAATGTTTTATTTGAATGCTTTCAAGACATGAATCAATACGTTTGTAGATCTTGGATTTTTTTAAAACTAAATGTGGATACGGGTCATAATGGTTCTTCACTAATAATATGCTGTATGTACACACCCAACTATGATAGACGGAAAATTCCTTTTTCTATGGTTCTGATCCGCGACTTGCCTTAATTTGCATCATCACAAATTCATGTTTGGGTATTTTGTATGGCATTAGTTCAAAAACTAGGTAATCATGAAATTATTTTAAACACCGGATGCTACATGTATACATATGAGGGTCGCTCACAAATGACGTTATTCGAGTATTATCACTTTAAGGATCCCCCATTCATAAGTTTAACGAATATTAACATGAGGTCGGATGTTACTAGTATGCATACAGGGGACGTCCATAAATTATGTCTTCCAAATATTATTAATTTGAGGATCCCCCTGGCATTCGTTCAAAAATTAGGTACATACATTCATTTAGCATAGGATGTTACTACTATACATTCCGGGATCGTTTATAAATGACGTCATTCAAATGTCACTACTTTAAGAATCTCGTCATCATTATTTTAGAAATAAGATAAACAGATATTTTTAGCACCGGATTAACCAGATGTGACAAGTATACATACGAAGGTCGTTCATAAATGACATTTTCCAAGTATTAAGATTTTAGGAATCCCACTGTCATTTTGAGTGACCACACAATTAGTTAAATCAGAAATTCAAGTAGTACAAGTTTTGTATTAGTATGTATTAGTTTTGCCCACAAGCTCTCAAAATAATGCTCCACGAATTAAAAAGTCACTAATGTTGCCCCGTGAAAACATATGCATAGGTACGATTTTAGTTATTAAATGGTGCGTTTGACGTTCAATCAATAATGCTAATACATACAATCGCAGGCAATCTAAGCCTCTGCCAATTGAAATTATAGGAAACCTTTTGTTTCCACAACAAAGTTTCGTTTTTATTGATTTTGGCAGTTGTATGTATGTAGCACTTATCGGATTCTCCAGGTATATACCTATAACCCAGTGCAGTTACTGTACCAGCATGTGAATGTAAACAAACATTTCCCCTCGGTATGAACGACACGAATGTCTGAACACCACCTATGGAGCGTTCCCGAAGGAAGTCAGTCACAATGCACAGCTGGTATCTTAAGAACTAATATGTATTATAAATGGATTGTGGCTACTTACCGCCGACCTCTGTTGCAGTCGGTAGATTATCCTCCTCTTCAGGAGCAATGAACACTTTCCCTTTCGGAGGGCTACAGTGCTAGGTATTTGCACTTGAATGTACTTCGAGACCAAGCCGAAGTGCAGACGAGTACACCCAACCCTGAGTGCCCCACGTATTGCATTCCGTATATCGACGCAGCGTGAGAGTAATAGCAGATGCTATGGAATGAAGGGCGCAATGTATGGTCTGCTGAATGGTATTGCAACTATGCTACTGCACGAAGAAATAGCTGTTAGCCTGCGAGGCACAATTAGCACGCCGTCTTCGTCTCTACACACGAATGAACGGAAACGTACACTACTTCCCCTGATTTTGGCAGTTGTAAACTTACTTAATGATTGTTACAAATTTTCGCATTTCATAAAAACCTACGTTTTGTTGTGCCTAGACTCGATGTGGCTCTTTAAATCTCTGGATAGCGCAAACATTGCCGAGCAGCCGGGTTCTTTGCATTTCTCGGGACGAGTGTGGTATCTCAAATGGTCCTTCAAGCCCTTTCCGGTTTGAAATGTTTTGTCACAATTTGGCTGTGTGCACTTGAACGAGACTGAGTCTTTCCTGGAATGAATGTGGGCAATATGTGTTTTGAGGCTTGTTGCATTTTTAAATATTTTTTTACATTGAGGCTCTGGACATGTAACTCGAAGGTCGTCTGGGTTCGTGTGAATATTGAAAATGTGTAATTTGAGACTCTGTTTATATTTAAATGTAGAATTGCAGTTTGGCTCTGGACACTTTATTTCGTCGTTTCTGTTACGCGTTTGAAGGTGCTGATTTAGCAAATACTTTTTGTAGAAAGTCCGCTCACACTGTGCACATGCAAAAGATCCTTCTGGGCAGGATGGACATTTTAAGGGAAATCTTCCCATTAAAGGCTCCCTAATTCCGTGACTATTGCGAGCGTGAAACCTGTACTTCCAAGGAGAGGAAAATAATTTATTGCAGAGGACACAAAAGCGACGAATATTTTTGTGACACGAAGCAGCAGCACATACTTTTACGTGAGTTTTAAGATTAATTTCTGAACTGTGTGTTTGGAGACACAGTTGACATTTTAATTCAGTTTTGAAAGTTCTACACGGCTTCGATGAAACCCTTTTGCCTAAAGATGGCAGAATTGAGCTGGGATTGACGTGGTCTGAGGTAATTAATTGAATTGGTGTGGCAGAATCACTGGAGGTATTATTACTTTTAAGTGGTTTTTGGGAAAAACTGGGGTCACAGTCAACATCTGCAAAGGGGTCACATTCCGGGTCAGAATTGGAGTCACTGTCCCTGCTGTACGTGTCAATATTGCAGAGACTGTCTTCTCTATCACTAGAAGTGGATGGTTCATCACCGAGGATTTCTGTTTCGGATTTTGGGATTATCTCCAACACAACCGGCTTCGGCTTTCCGTCGGTTTGATTGGAACCGATGTTGAATTTATCCACTGATTTGGATTTAGCGATATTTGCTCCAGCTTGCAAGTCACTTTTACTTATGTTTTCGACTTTAATTATTCCTTCCATTTCACTGCATTCAAAATTCAAACGGATGAAACCTGCTTTGATCTTTGGTTAGAAGTTTTTGTTCGATGCAAATATTGATCCTGTGAATAGCAAAAAATAAACAGGATCAGGAAATAAGAGAGTTTGCAAAGGTTCATACATGATACAGATATATACGAGATTATTTAAGGAACTTTAGAATACATGGCATTAAAATTAGTTACGCTGTAATCGACAAAAGCAGTTACCAGTCACCAGTGAAATCGTACACCTGCATTTTAAGTCGTACAATAAATAATTTGAATAGTAAAAGTGTTAAATAGTTACTTTGTACTAGGGTTTCCAGTGCTGTAGGTTATTTATTTCTCGACCAATTGCCAATTACACACTGCAGTATTCCGTTTCTATTATTTTTGCTTCAAAACTGAGCTGAAAGTAAAAATACAAATACTTACATTAACATTATGTAAATAACTATTAAGTCAAATTACAAAATAGTGGGACAGGCAGGTAGCTATGTGTCACTTACAGGTATTGCTGCTGCACTTTTGTCAACTCAAAATACAAAATACAAGTACAAATCAACGAAGCAATTAAAAAGCAATTGTAATCAATCTCCACAGTGGCACAGTCAGTTTTTTTATAGGATTTTATATAGAATTCACGTCGTTTTATTCAATTTAAAATTAAGGTTCTTAAGTATGCTAGGATGTAAAATACTAATTATGCAACACCTTAAACTTTTCTGAAAAAATCCTTCAAACTTCAAAGTACCCCGCGCAGAACTGAAAACTCAAGGACAAGAGAATACTGATGAATATGAACAAAAACTACATTTCTCCGAGCACTTTGGGGCATTTTGAAATCTGCGTTCGAAGTTGCATGCAAAGTCGACACTTCAGCAGTAAACCTTAGCTTCAGTTTTGCTTTAAATCGGTGCCGGTGACGTGAAAAATCTCGTAATTTTAATCTTAACAATTGCAGGACATAGTTATACAATGTAAGTAGAACAGCCTGTTATATTAGTTATATGTTTAATTACATTACAATGTTTACAAATGTTTTATTTTAAAATTAAAACTATGTATTTTTCGTTTATTTTTTAAATCTGGAAAATATGTATAACAAATAACACTATCGCTCAATGGCAATACAATAAGGAAGCATTTTAAAATTTAAATTGTCGAAATTCAGAAAACAAAATGTAAATGTACCGTATTTTCTCTAATAGTACGCGGGTCTCTAATAGTACGCGGGGGGTCGGAGCTCGGGTTTGGATAGTACGCGGGTCTATTTAACACACTGTTAAATGCCAGTGCGCGGGTCTCTATAATTGCGCGGGTCTCTAATTATACGCGGGGGGTCGAAGCTCGAGTTTGGATAGTACGCAGGGCGTACTATCAGAGAAAATACGGTAACTTTTTATTATTCATTACTTAGTAAATATTTTGAAATATTCCGCGAAGAACCAAAAAAATCAAGGATAAAAGTAATTATGAACTATTACAGAGCCAGCTATTTAAGAATCAACTTTTTTTGAAGTTTGACATTTGAATGAAGTTTGAAAATGAAATTAGAAAAATAAATAAAATAAAATAATTATTATTATTTACAAAATATTTATTTTACATTATGAATTAAATATTAGCGTGTTTCCAGTTATTTCGTATTTCCAATTGTTTCTGCTTTAAAAAAGCCTAACTAGTGCGCCATAATATAGATTACGTAATAATAATAAGTCAGCTAATCAACAATCAACAGTATATTTGTCAGTAATTTATTCTGAAAGTTTAATCATAATTTTTGTGGGAATTGGCTGACGTTGACAATTGGCATATAATGTTTGTTTTTGTATCAGAATTAGGAAATGGCTTATCACATTTCAACACAATAATATTTTTTTTCTTATCCTTGCAATGCGCGTAAAAGTTTCAAGTACTTTTGATATATTTCGAAGACATGGTGGAATGATAAAACTTTTAAATACAACATATTATAAACACTAAATTCTAAGGAAGTAGAAAAAAATTTAATGACCACATTAAAGCGTAGTAATATAATATGTAAGCAGAAGTGGATTACGCACAACCTTTTGAATTGAGGACGACAGTCGGCTCATCAAAGTCCACAATGATGTATTTCAAATACTTGGAGTGTTCCTGGGACAAAAAATGCCCCTGGAATTTATGTCCTTGTCGCAGAAGTGGATACCATATTTTGATACTTCCCCACATTTGATCGTACGGAAGGTCATCCGCCGGGAACCACTTGGGGAGCATCTCTTCCGATTCTTCAGGGTCCCCCTTAAACTTTTCGCACTTGAAAACATGCACTTTCATGACGGTTGGATTGTCCACGTACTCAAAACAGATGATGCCGCATTGGGTCAGATCCTCCGGCTTCACCATCACGCTGCACTCCTCTTCGATTTCTCTAAACAAGACAATAACATTCAATTAATATCTTACGCTTGATAAATCAAAAATGTAAATGACCCATAAACAATGTACAAAAACATAGTGTCACTTTTCTAGAGCAACTTACACAGGGCCGGACAACGTGGTCAGCGGAGGCAGCTCCTGCTGCCTAAATTCTTAAAACATGTGACATGTAAATGTAATATTTTGTAGTTTTCGAAAATATGCAAATAAATCTTTTTTACACATTTTGAAAACAGGGAAATAAAACATTTTTCACTTTTCTCAAAACATGGAAATAGAACATTGAGCACTTTTTGAAATCAAGCAAAAAGAATATTTAACATTTTTCTAAAAAATGTAACAACAACGTTTTACTTTACCAAAGAATTAAACCATCAATAAAATCAAAATAGTGGTTTTAATATGGAAACAAATTGCTGCCTTCGTCTGGCTCTGGACTTACACTTTGATGTATGCTCACAATTAAGCTCTGCACTTTGTACAAAAAACAGTTTTCAAAAATATTTTTACAGGTATTCACAATTACCTAACAGCAGCATCCTTGATAGTCTCCTCCTTCTCAAGCTTCCCTCCAAATCCATTCCATTTGTCTTTTCCAAAACCGTACTTCTTGAACCCCAAAAGAACTTGGTCATTTTGGAAGAGGAAGGCCAAAGTGTACGGTTTCTTGGCTTTGTGGTTCAAACTTATTTGGTCCATGCCCATGGAACGTGTGCTAATTATTTTTTTGTTGGTTTTGAATTTTAGGCTGTTCTGAAAACAAGAAGGTCTAATTGTAAGTTGTTGGTATGTTTAGTCAACTACTTTAGTTTAGCTAGTTTTCGTTTGCCTGGGAAAAGTCAAAGTTAACTATAATTATTATACAATTATAGCGGCAGACCTTCACGATCTTAATTAATTCTGGATTCGTTCCGATTCCAATTTCCAATATTCCAATTCTCAACTCAAATCTGAATTCAATTCAATTTACCGGTTTAGTTCTGGCGCGCAAAAGCAAGGATATATAATTATTAAAGGCAATATTCTTAATTTCGGTAATACATATATTTCGCAATTTCGCTTAGTTAGTTAGTATTAGTTACTTTGAGTTACTTAGTTCTCATTAACACAATTTTCGTATCAGTATCTCATTTCTCATCAATTAACGCAGTTCTTAAAATTTTTAATATTGCGATTTGCGATAACTATTCATAGTAATAATAATAATAATAATTTATGCATTGACAAGGGAATGGTTTCAAATGGAACTTTATTATTTTAAGGGCTAAAGACCTTGTTTAATGACAGCCCCGCCCGTAACAGCAAAATATAAGACAGTTTTAATTTGAAAAAGCTACGTAAATTCTTATCTTTAATCCAATTTAGTAAAACAACCAAAAATTCAAAATTACAATTTTTGATTTTCCCACCAAAACTTTAAATATTGTGTTAAATCAAGATTTCGACCGGTTACTCAGTAAACTTACGTAAACATGTGTAACATCCACAATCAGTGCCTGACTGCGGCTATTACTGTTTTCTTTACTTTTTGCTTTTAAGTCGGATGCTGTGGACTTAGTGTGTTTCTCAATAGTGGAGGATTGAACAATTTGAGTTTTAGCGGTAGCGTTGCTCCACCCTTGCCCAGCCTCCTCATTACAAATCTAACTGGTCGCATCCAATAATACTAACGGATTATAAATCCCCAATAAATACCGAGTTAAAACTTAATTATGATAGAAATAAAAATACTAGCTAATTAATATTTATATTTTACACGGTGTATTAGATTTTTAGGTAATAATAATAATTACTTTAGTCATAGTTAAGTAGTTAATGTCCAAAGCCGTTTGTAATGGGTGATATAGTTGATAGTAGGTTAGCTTAGAAATTAGTCAGAAGAGAGCGTTTTATGATTCTGTAAACCCTCATTGAATTCTCTATTTGAACTATTTGATTGTGTTCTCTAGATAATTCACCTTAGTGACTGGTTGTTAGTTACTGGACTTCTTGTATGTGTCCTGTAAACTACACCATCTTACTCATAGTACTTAGCTGCATCAGCTAACTGCTTTTCTCACAGTTGAGTTTTACTCTACTACCTGTGTACTCTATATGATGCAGGTTATTGTGAGATATTTACGCCTTCCCATAGGAAGCCGGGTCCTGTCGTGACTGCACCATTGTGCACTCTTGGACCAAATAAGTTCACATTTGAACTTTAAGTCACAACCATAGTTGTCACTATCATTCTCTGGCCTACGCGCCAATTATAAAGTTTATCTTCGAAATTGACTATCTCTTTCCCTTGTTATGCTAGACAATATCGCAGTTTGCTGTACTTTCTTTTATTCAGGCTTAAATAGCTTTATTATAGTGTTATCTCTGTTTCCTAATTGTTTTGCTAGGCAATATAGCGCTAATGGGTTATCTCAAAGCTTTCAATATAGTCGCTAGATCGCGCTTGCGCTCACTTCTAGGTTTTGGAAGCTAAGCCTTACTTATTTAATATTAAATGTATTTGCGCCCTTATTAATTATGAAATTATTAAATACACCATTAGGAATTAAGTTGCTTTGATCAATTTAGATGGCGCGACTTGTCATATATTAATGTTAGCAATACCTTTGGCTTTACCTATATTTGTATTACCTTAGCTTAGTATGGAGTAAGAGACGTTGAATTAATGAATCAATAAATGACAGCGTCAACCTTGTTATATCATAGCATAAACCATATCGCTCTTCACAAACAATGTCTAAAGTTATTGCATGGTTTTGTGTAAAATTACTTAAATAATTCATTATTGTAACTTAATTAAAGAAATAGAATATATATTTAGTTAATATCTGGTCCAAAATAGATTATAGCGAAGCGAGAATCAACCTATATACTTTGCCTAAAGTTTCAGTATTGCATTATTTTACCAGAAATAAGGCGTACCGTTACACATGATATATATTTTAGCACCCATAAAATGAAGCAACCCCATGCAGCATACCGTAGTTAATTAAACGTTTAGATTTGGTAGGCGTAAAAATGGTAAATGCTAAACGTATATTAGCTGGGGTATCCACGCTTAGAATCGGTTGTGTTAAGAGTGAATTCTAGTGTGTAGAAACTGGAAACTTACTATAGTTTTGCGTAGCAACAGCGTTTATGACAAATTATTCCCACACGTAAAGATTTAAAATGGACAAGTTATTATTATTGGCATAGCAACGGTAAAGATATTGGTGCCTACACACCAGAATATTGGCTTAATATTAGTTGCATACTAATTAAATTGCATTACAATATTATACCAAGAATCATAATGATAAGATAAAGGCGCCATGGCAACGAATTGTGAATTGCTTTATATTTACTCTTTTCTGCCGGTGCGGTGCTATGATGAAACATCACATATCACATATGGACTATCGACCGTCGACATCCACCGGCAGCAGTTCATAATGTTCACATTATAATGAAAACATTGATTCTTTTTCCTATTGTTGTGGCTGTGGCTGGCTGGCATTTCATTTATTATTTTTAGTTATTAGCCAGAGTCGCAGGCATGTAGACAGACAGGCCGACATTATTGTAAATAGTAAATACACTAACTAAATTATACTATTTTCTATCATCCACTGTTGTTGTAAATGTCCAGTGATGAAGTTAAAAAACACTACAGATACTAATTACAGGTTCAACAATTAAATACGCTTAATTAATAGTGCTGCAATAATTACTACTGTTCCTAATTCCAAAATACAACCAAGTTGGTTACCAGCCTCGTTATTTTGCTAGTGCTACGAACGGATCACGGTCCAAGTCTACAGTAGGTACCTACTTCAGTTACCGGTTTTACTTTTTACAAAGCAACAGTTGACTGTGAGTGGAAGTACTTAAAAAATAATTGAATTTAGAATTTGGAATTGAACCAAAACAGAAAGAAAGAACCATTGCGTTTATCAGTACGTTTGCTGCATAATAATTTTTTCCATTACAACAACAAAAGTTAAAGTTTAGTAACTAGTTAATCATTTCAAAACTATTTTTTAAATTTTCTATGTAACGCTGCAGCACGGTTAGAGATAAGATGAAGAGACGGAAAACGGACTAGATTGGACTGCTTTTTAGACATTTATCATCGTCCGTCGAGAATTTCCGTATAGGATGCAGTTAACTCATGCTTAAACTAAATACCTATTTTTAGTTTTACCCAAACTACAGTTAATTTTAATTTAGAAAAATTTAATTTTGCTATTTTTCTGTGACTTGTTTCGTTTTAAAATAAAGTAAAATAACTAACGACGAAATGCAGATTCTTCTTATTTTACTGACTTTACTATTGATTATTAACTTCCAATATTTTGATTGGAAGATTGCACCAAGAATTTCAAAACATCCGCATTACTGTAGTTTCGAAATCGTAGATTCAGTAATTACTTACTTACTATTAACTACCACTTCTGTGTCTCACAAAAGGCGCTACATATTTATTTAAGGAAGGTAATTAATTATTTCAATATACTTCTAATACATTTTCACCCTTAAATGGAATATTAATGAGTTAATGTGGTTTCAGAAATGTCATAACTAAATGATATTTATAGTGGGCGATCTAGCGATGAAAACGGTTCAAATTTGGTTTATAATAAACGCTGAAGATAGTATAAAATAAGTTTACCATGAACGTTGAAATATGGTTCATCCTAAACCTAGTAGTAAAAATTAAGTTGATCATAAACGTTGAATTCGTGGTAACTAATAAACGTTATTTTGCCCGGACATTTTAACTCGATTTCAACTGACACTAAACCCGATTTCCACTATATTTAGTCGTTCTATAAACGTTTGCATTAACGTGTTTCAACGTATCTAACACGTTTACTTAACTACACTATGCTGCATGGGACTGGACAAGATTTCAAAACTCAAATGAAATCTAAAAGTGCCACTACTTTTGCAATTACCACTGACCAAGTCGTCATAGTGGTTAGTTGGTTCATCAATGACACTACAAGTTTCATTAGATTTGCAAGGCTCACCTAAATTCCTTACACATTTGAGTTGAGTCGAGTTAAAATGGTCCCTATCACACTGGCAAGATTGTTCCTTGCATATGAGATACTCGTCCGCATTACAGTGGCCGTTTGGTTCCTGTTTTGGATCGCACGTCACGTACATATTTTTAACAACACACGGAATTATTCAAACAGAGCCAGCCCGAAATATTCACTAAACACAGTTCTCCCGCCTTTACTTTACAATTGTCATCCTCCTGAAGTCAGGTGTCCGGGCATTGACAGGTATTTGAACCGCACCCGGAACCGGAATTAGGATCTGGGAAGCATGTTATACCCAACACGCACTGGCACATACGGAGGTGACTTTCGTAGGTTAAATAGTTAGGTACACCTCTCCGCACTATTAACGCTTGTAGGTAGCTTCCGTAGAAATGACAACCCGCACTACCTCACCTAACCTAAGAAGCTCTGTCGTGATTGGCCAATAAAACTCGCGGGCTCATTTTTGCTCAGAGCCAATGAACGAAAGTTTTAAAGGCATCCTTGTTTGAGGGAGGGAAAAATGAAGTGTGGTAAGTGCAGGACCTTTAGTTAGGTAGCACCCGCACTGTACAAATCACCTACCTACGTAGGTAGTTAGGTCTCGCCTAAGACCTTGATTTCACTTGAAAAGTTAACCATTGTTAGCCTTAAGAAACTCGCTTTCAGATTTAACAATGGTTAACTCTGAAAGCGTGTTTCTTAAGGCTAACAATGGTCAACTTTTCTAGTGAAATCAATGTCTAACGCGTTTTACGTAGGTAAAAATTTAGGGTAAACCACGCCTACTTAGGCCTAGAGGAAGCTCTCCGCACTGTACCTAGCTAGGTTTTTTACGAAAGTCACCTCCCTAGGGGCGCAATGCGGAACGGGTATTTTAGACTCTTATCATAGTTGCATCTTCAGCGAGCCTCTGTTGTGTAGTTGCATGGTTTCTCATATGTAATGAAGCACCTGCGACTTTTTGATGAAGAAAGTGAAGAAACGAGGGGTCCTATGCATTTGCACACACTCTCCTCAGAGTCATACTGTGACTGGTTAACACAAGGTTCAGAATTTTCATCCCGGGTGCAATTTGATCCAGCAAGTAGGGCGCATTTGAATGATGTAATATCGTACCTATGCAGGCAAATACATAATTACATTTCGTCGGTGAAGAGTCATTCTATCCTAAGTGCATAAGATTCTTAAAGTCATTCTGTCCCAAGTCCACTTAATTGGTAGCTGCTGTCGCTGTCGGATTCGCTTCCTATGCATTAGGTGGGTGTAGGAAGTTACTGACTGTTGAACTCATGACGTACACTTTTTAGGGGTCTTCCACAAAAGACGTAATAAAAATTTAATTTCCGGAACATTTTACGCTTTTTAAAAAACATGTAAATAGAACATTTTGCATTTTTCAAACTTTTTAAAAAGTGCAAAATTTTCTAGTTACATGTTTTTCGAAAGTGCCAAATGTCCTATATTTACATGTTTTTGAAAAGCGCAAAATGTTTTATCTACAGTTTTCTCAAAAGTGTGAAATGCTCTGCTCTATTCACATGTTTTTCAAAGTGCAATTTGTTATATTTACATATTTTTTATTTCACGAAATATTTCAGGTATTTAAATACCGAAATAAATGTTTTGTAAATCTAACAAATACAACTTTTAGAAAGCAGGCAAAATGAACGTAATGTAATGTACTTAATAGTATCATGTAAACACAATATTTTTGAATTTTCAAAAACATTCAAATAGTACGTTTTGATCTATAAAAATCTTGTTATAAGAGTGATTTGCATTCGTGAAAAACATTAAGTAGGCGAAATTGTACTTTTTACCATTATACAAATACAACAATTTTAAATTTGTAAAACAATGGGAGTGTTATCGCAAGGAGCGTCATATCCTACTGCGCAAACTCCGTTTAAATTCATAACAATGCCTGGACCACATGGGGTGGGCAAAAACTGCGCCTCTCTGCTTTAACATAAGCTGTAAACACGTACAGAATTAGAGCCACCAGGGGGCGGGATAGGTTTGCCATTTTATTCTACCTGTAGGAAGTACAACCACGGTTACAATAGAAATTGTACCCGTGTAAATAGAGCACACTACTTTTAACTTAACTTTCCCTTCGATATTTTTAGTTCCTAAATTTTCCTGCTTCAAAATATGCACTTACAGTTAGTAGCCACAAAAATGTCACCAATTTTCACTTTAAAAATGATGCAGTGAATGCAGTCCGATGCGATGGCCATTCACTTGAGTAAGTAAGATGCACGATGGGTTTTGGTGAGTGCGGATTGTATGACACTCTTAGTTAGCCCCTTTTGATGCCAGATTTAATCAGAGTGATGATATCATGCCTTAAAGTATATTACAAATTATTATCTACATTATTGTGTGTTTGTAGTGCTCATGATAAAACGGAGATAGTGATGTGAGGATGAGGATGAATCGTTGTTTTCCAAAATGGGATAAGCTTTTTTTTAAATAAGATTATTTGCACTACTTTGTAGCTAACAACAATATCAACTATCTACAAAAATATTAAAACATGTCTTCAAATCAATTAAATAAATCATTTTGCACTTAAAAAAAAGCCAGTCTTACACTTTTTTTAAACATGCAAATACAAAATTTTGAACTATTTTTAAAACATGCAAATAGAAAATTTGAAAATTAAAAAAAAAACTAACACAATTTTTTTTTTGTTTTTTAAGCTGGTCTCTAATAACTTCTCAGTCTGAACCAAAGTTTCACGTAACTCCTCCCGGGGGGTATTACAAGCTTTACGTGCATAAGTCTGAAAATTCATAATAAATCATACATCTTGTTGTACAAACGTTATTTTTCAATTTTATATTTATTTAATGTGGCAAAAATATTGTGATTATAATTTCTCATTTAAATACCGATATCGATCATACGACTTTCATTGAGTGTATAACTTTTGTTTCAGGTGGTTTGTTTACTGTGTTTCTGACTTTTACATTTACATTTTTTCGTTACATTAAAAAAGCATGTATCATTGAATTTTGTAGGTCCGCTGTATTTCACAGCACCGTGCATTAAGTACGTTCATACGCAAAACATTAAGTATGTATGTATGTATGTATGTATATGGCAGTATTGTATTTTCGACCCATTAGGTATAATACACTGCATTACTGTGAGAGGTATGATCCATTGAGCCACTCATGAGATGAGATGGTTCAGTTTGAATCTGCCTCTGTTACATTCAAGGATATCAGGATTTAAGCTTTCTTACCGCTGTACTGATTGCGAGAGTATATTTTTCTGGACTACTCCAGACAGTGCCTGTCATTGTTTTTCCCCGTTAGGGAGGAGAAGCGACAGAGTAGACCAAGTAGCGACAGCTGTCTCACGGCCGCCGCACCTTGGATACGCTCCACCGCCGACCCCACTAGTGGCCGCTCATTTCAACAGAGAGACGGTGGTGATGCTTGTAGTAGTCAGTAGGAGGAAGAGCCTGTACCGTTCTTGGACTTATGTGAAATCACACAGAGACGACAGAGAAGGGCAGATAGATACCTATCATTAAGCCATCTGCATCTCCGTCTCAGGCAGAAAACTACCACGGATATATGCAGACAGCACCCAAACTCCTTAAGCCCTCACAGCACCCCACTCAGCTCCCCACTGATCTACCAAGCCCGGTCACCCATCCAACTCTCCATTCAGAGTGCCACCAGCTCCCCGACTCAGTAGTAAGCCATGCCGTAGCTTGTCAGACCACTGAGCCGGGTTGCAAAACATTAAGTACCTACGTTTATACTGTATAATTTTACACTTGAATAAAGCTCACAAACAAACAAACAAGCACGGAATCCAAGCCTCTGGCAATTCAAATTATAGGAAACGTTTTGTTTGCACAACAAAGTTTTGTTTTTATTGATTTTGACAGTTGTTAACTTCCTTAATAATCGTTTCAAATTTTTGCATTTCATAAAAATCTACGTTTTGTTGTGCCTAGACTTGATGTGGCTTTTTAAATCTCTGGGTAGCGCAAACCTTGCCGAGCAGCCGGGTTCTTTGCATTTCTCAGGACGTGTGTGATATCTCAAATGGTCCTTCACGCCCTTTTCGGTTTTAAATGTTTTGTCACAATTTGGCTGTGTGCACTTGAATCGTCGCGCGTTTTTGTGATTGTGCTTTACATGAAATTTCAGTCTCCGCGGTTTTGCAAATGTCCAGGGACACTAAAGACGTTTCTATGGCTCGGAGCTAAGCCTGTCCCCGTCCCCATCATCACGGGGCAGGCCCGGCGTGACAGATAGTGTTACGTGGTGCAATGCTCCAGGGCCGGGCTCTATTAGGGGCCGGGCTACACGTTCTGCCAGCCTGGCATGGGGTCCGTAAACTTTGATTTTCACCAGGGCTGGACTACAGGTTACGCCGGGCCTGACATGGGGGGGTATGCTGCTTTCGTGGTGTAGCGCTGAGTGGGCAGCCAATGATTCTTTTAGAGCGAAAGTACGAGGGCAGGCTAAACATTTTAAGGGAAATCTTCCCATTAAATGCTCCTTAATTCCGTGAATGTTGCGAGCGTGAAATCTGTATTTCGAAGGAGAGGAAAACAATTTATTGCAGATGATACAGAAGCGACGAAGATTTTTGTGAGACGAAATAGCAGCACAGACTTCTAAGTGAGTTTTAAGACTGATTTTTGAACTGTGTGTCTCAAGACACAGTTGACATTTTAATTCAGCTTTGAAAGTTCTACACTGCTTCGATGAAACACTTTTGGCTGCAGATGGCAGAATTGAGCTGGGATTGCCGTGGTGGTTTGAGGTGATTGATTGAATTTGTGTGGCAGAATCACTGGAGGTATTATTACTTTTAAGTGGTTTTTGGGAAAAACTGGGGTCACAGTCAACATCTGCAAAGGGGTCACATTCAGGCTCAGAATACGAGTCACTGTCCCTGCTGTGCGTGTACATATTAAAGGGGCTGTCTTCTTCACCACTAAAAGCGGGTTGCTCATCACCTAGGATTACTGTTTCAGATTTTGAAATTTTCTCCAACACAACCGGCTCCGGTTCCGGCTTCGGCTGTACATCGTTATGATAGGAATCGATGTAGAATTCAGCAGCTGATTCGGATTTAGCGATATTTGCTCCAACTTGCACGTCACTTTCACTTATGTTTTCGACTTTAATTATTCCTTCCATTTCACTGCATTCAAACCTCAAACGGAGGAAACCTGCTTTGGTCTTCGGTTAGAAGTTTATGTTCGATGCAAATATTGCTCCTGTGAATAACAAAAAAACAAACGGGAACAAGAAATAATAGAGTTTGCAAAGGATCATTTTGATATGTAGGAGATTATCTAAGGAACGTTAGAATACATGGCATTAAAATTAGTAACTCTGTAATCGACGAAAGCAGTTACCAGTCAGTACCAGTCACCAGTGAAATCGTACACCTGCATTTTAAGTCGTACAATAAATAATTTGAATAGTAATTAAAGTGTTGCCTATATAATTATGTACTTTGTATTAGGTTTTCCAGTGCTGTAGGTTGTAGGTTATTTGTTATTTCTCGACCAAATACATAACTATTGCAGTATTCCGTTTCCATTAGTTTTGCTTCAAAACTGAGCTGAAAGTAAATATTCAAATACGTACATTATGTAAATAACTATTAGGGTAGGGTCGTCTAATTGTGATAATCAGGTAATTGTGATACTATGAAACCGTCTCCTAACGAACGACAGCCAATGCTCGAATTTTGTGTTACTTTAATCAACGACTCAATGAGTGTGTAATAGTTGATCTTCGCCGTGAAATTCGGATATCTTGTTGAAGAAAAAAATCAAAACATCTATGATTGCCATTTAATTAGTGACAAGAGTTTGTTTTCATTATATTCAAACCTCTCTAATTACTGTTCCGAAAATATTCTCAATAATACTAACTATGCGAGCGATAACCATGGTTAATAGGCACAAGATAAGCTCAATTCAGATTGAATTATAATTTAGTCTTTCTTTTGGTAAATTATTTTCGAAAACGTAAGACGCTTCGGTGTGACGTGTAAATGTGATACTAATGCTATTAAGCGTGCAACTGCAGCATTGGAAAATACACTGACTTTGACCTGAACTGTGCTGATTTGTCTGTAAATAATGGATATTATATAAAATAAAAACGACGATTGGAATGACCAGTCATTCACAATTACATTAATAAAACAAATAAAGCTTATTTACTACGTTTTTAGAGTTTAAAAAATATTACTTTCGACATTAAATTAGTCGATCACAATTAGACGCAGACGTATTACAATCACAATTACCGGACTTAACAAACTTCGAACTCAGCCAAAAGTGAATTCTTTAAACTCTTGTAGATGAAAGATTAACCATCAGAATTTTATAAAATATGGAGGAAATACTCAAAATTGTATGTTTGTTAAACTTCAAAGGTCGTTGCTTTTGAAATTGTTTCTACTAAGTTTTACGGATAGCACAACCAAAAGTTTTTCAAAAAGCGATCACAATTAGACGACCCTACCCTAAGTCAAATTACAAAATAGTGGGGCAGGCAGGCAGGCAGGCAGTTTTTTACTGTCACTCACAGGCAGGTATTGTTGCTGCTTTTTGTCAACTCCAAATACAATTACAAATCGAAGAAGCAATTAAAATACAATTGTAATCAATCTCCACAACGGCACAGTCAGTTTTGTATAGAATTTTATAATGAATTTACGCAGTTTTATTTAATTTAAAATTAAGGGTCCTAAAGTATGCTAGAGCTAGGATTTAATAATAATTATGCATCACTTTTCTGGAAAAATCCTCAAAACTTCAAAGTATCCCGCGCAGAACTGAAAAATCAAGAATAAGAGAGTACAGAGGAATATGAACGAAAACTGAATTTCCCTGGCCACTTTGGGGCATTGCGAAATCTGTGTCTGGAGTTGCATGTTGCAATTTGCAATGTTGTTGCATGCAACAAAAGTCGACTTCAGCAGTAAACCTTACTTTTAGTTTTGCTTTAAATCTGTGATCTGTGACGCAAACAAATCTCGTAACTTTAATCCTAATAATTGCAGACTATATACAGTGTAAGCAGAACAGCCCGTTATATTTTTTATTTCTTGAATTACATCACAATTACAATGTTTCATTTTGAAATTAAAATTCCTTTTTGTTTATTTTTTAAAGTAATAATATATATAACAAATAATCCTAATTTTTCAATGGCAATACAACGAGGAAGCATATTAAACTCTAAATTGTCGAAATTAAACCAAAAATGTATTGTTAAATATGTAGAAATGTGATGCGTCTTCTCCCTCTTGTAATGTACGATTTTCCGTGCTGTAACTTGATGTAATTATTTCTGAGAGCGCGCGTGTCGTCTCAAGTGATCCGTGATGCCTTTTTTGTTTTTAAATGTTTTCTTACAATTTGGCTGTGTGCACGTAAATAATGAGACGGATTCTTTCTTAGGATGAACCGCGGCAAGATGACCTCTGAGACTATTTGCGGTTTTAAATATTTTTCTACAGTTAGGCGCCGTGCATGGAACTCGGAGATCTTGTGGGTTTGTATGCATTTTTGCAATGTGTAATTTGAGACTTGCATTATATTTAAATGTGGATTTACAATGTATGTTAGGACATTTAATGGGACCTTCCTTGTTTCTGTAATGCCATCTAAGGTTTTGATTTAGCATATATCTCTTGTAGAAAGTCCGCTCACACTCGTCACATTTGAAAGGTCCTTCTCTTGGTATGTTTTTGTAGCTAAGGGATCCTGTGTGAACTGGAAGGTGGGCCCTGGCGTACACTTTACTTGCAAACATTTTGGAGCAGTCTGGATGTGGACACTTAAAAGGTCGTTCTACAGAATGGGAAGCCATGTGTCTTTGAAGAAGGCTCTTGAGTTTAAATGCCTTCCCACAATGAGGCTCAGCACAGGTGAATGGTGTTTCATCACTGTGGGCGCGAAGGACGTGATCCTTGAGGTGAGTACTGGTGTTGAATGCTCTCCCACAATTTGGCTCCGGACACTTGAATCGTCGCCCGTTTTTGTGCAAGTGCAGACGATGTTTTTTCAATCCAGTGACTTTCGCGAATGTAGAAGGACACTCGGGACATTTGTAAGGTTTGGGGTTCGATTCGTTGTTTTCATTTTGAGGGAGTGTGTAGCGGTGGCTGCTCCCATGATGTAGCTCAGTGTGGGTAGCCAACGATTCTTTATAAGCAAAGGATCTAAAGCAGAACTCATATTGCAGTGCATATTGGTACTTTATAGCCTCTTTAATTCCGTGACTTTTGATAGCGTGAAGCCTGTAGCCCGAAGGGGAGACAAACAATTTGTTGCAAGGGACACAAAAACGACGAAGATTCTTGTTTGGACCAACGGCACAGATTTCTACGTGTGTTTTGAGCTTGTTTTCTGAACTTTGTCTTTCCAGGCACAATTAAAATTGCAATTTAGAATTGGATGTTTTTAGGCGCTTACAGTCGTGCCTTAGTGAATCACGTTTTGGAGAAGTTGGCAGAATTGAGGTGTGATCAATTGAGTGATTCTGAGTGGCATTATGATTAGAAGTGGTACCTGGGCCGGGCGTTAGGGAAAAACTTGGGTCGCAGTCAACATCTGCAAAGGGGTCACATTCAGAGTCAGAGTTGGAGTCACATTCCCTGCCGTACGGGTCAATATTGTAGGGGTTGTCTTCTCCGGTACTAGAAGACGGTAGTTTATGACCGAGGATTTCTGTTTCGGATTTCGGGATTTTCTCCAACACAACCGGTTTTGGCTTTTCATCGTTTTGATTGGAATCGATGTGGAATTCACTTACTAATTCAGATTTAGCAATATTTGCACCAAAATGGCCGTCACTTTCATTTTCGTTTCCGACTTTAACTAAGCCTTCCATTTTACTGCCGTTAAATTGACGAATGACTTTTGCGTCTTGGTTTTCAAGTTCAGACTGGATGCCAATATTTTTCCTGTGATTTAACAAAAAAAAAGAAGCGTGTGCAATAATATATGAGACTTTTTAAGTAGGTTCCTAGATACGACTTTAATTTTTAAAAATTGTTGAGCTTTAACATTAGTTACGCAGTTACAGTAGTTGGGTTAGACAAGTAACTACCTTTAAAGTTTTACCTAAATTAAGTCGCGTAAAAAATAATTTGAATAGTAATAGCGTTGTTAAAAATTACTTGGTTTTATGTTTCTTAGTGATGATGTAGGTTTTATTGTATCTCAATCAAATAAGTGGCAGTGGCAGTATTCAGTTTCCATAATATTCGTTTTAAGACTTACGATGAGCTTAAAGTAGTTAAACAAACTATATAATTATTGATAGAACGCTTAAGGAAAGTATAGCCTCATCTTTTACCTTACTATGTGACTGACGACTGATTTCCTACGAATAGTAATTACGCTTTTACTTTATTAATAACTCCACAAGGGAAACCTTGTAACAATTAAAAGACAGCTGAGCGCATAATTGGTACCCTTCAAGACCTAAAAGGACATTCCATTAACAGCGTGGCTTACAATTTGTTCCCTTTAAGATAAAAAATAACTCCTCAACAACAGTGTACAATTTGTCCCCTTGAAGACAAAAAATAACTCCACAACAACAGTGCACAATTTGTCCCCTTGAAGACAAAAAATAACTCCTCAACAACAGTGTATAATTTGTCCCCTTGAAGACAAAAAATAACTTCTCAACAACAGTGTATAATTTGTCCCCTTGAAGACCATAAATAACTCCTTAACAACACGGTGTATAATACGTCCTATTAAAGACCAAAAATAACCTCCTATGTCCACAACCCACAGCCCTAAATCTCGACAGCGTCTGCTTTTATTCGCAGCATTGCCTAAAAATTTGTTTTCACTTTTAATCTTCAGTTAGCCGAAAACTTTAACTAAAAATTTAAAGTGAAAACAAATTTTTAGGCAATGCTGCGAATAAAAGCAGACGCTGTCGAGATTTAGGGCTGTGGGTTGTGGACATAGGAGGTTATTTTTGGTCTTTAATAGGACGTATTATACACCGTGTTGTTAAGGAGTTATTTATGGTCTTCAAGGGGACAAATTATACACTGTTGTTGAGAAGTTATTTTTTGTCTTCAAGGGGACAAATTATACACTGTTGTTGAGGAGTTATTTTTTGTCTTCAAGGGGACAAATTGTGCACTGTTGTTGAGGAG
Source organism: Dicyrtomina minuta (assembly GCA_949802685.1). NCBI lineage: Eukaryota > Metazoa > Arthropoda > Collembola > Symphypleona > Dicyrtomidae > Dicyrtomina > Dicyrtomina minuta. Next base: position 176,064,950 of record OX461808.1, on the reverse strand, counting down.
TTATTTTTTATCTTCAAGGGGACAAATTGTACGCCACGCTGTTAATGGAATGTCCTTTTAGGTCTTGAAGGGTACCAATTATGCGCTCAGCTGTCTTTTAATTGTTACAAGGTTTCCCTTGTGGAGTTATTTATGAGTTTCCCGGTTGAGGTGGTATTAATTTTTATTTGACTTTCAGGGTTTCAAACTATAAATTCCTGTAATAGTAAACGGACATGTATTAGTACACAGGATTTCAATAGTACACGGGTCTAGGAGGCCGTAATTGTCATAATACACCTCGTGTACTATTACAGTCATAACTTGGACGCACTCAACGAGTGTAGTGCAGCACTCTGCTCCGCTCCAGTCAGTGAGCGGAGTGCGAGTGCAAGAAACTTAGATTGCACTCAAGGGAGCGGAGCAGAGTGCACCTTGACAACACTCAGATTGCAACGATTTTTAAACTTTGCGCCACACCAAGGATGTATTTTTGTATGACAGCGCGTAACTATTCTACTTGAATTTCACACTTTAATAAATGTGCAGTTGCACACAAATTTTATATTGTTTAGTTGGGACAAACAGGATGTAGTAAGAGTTTAACTGGTACAAGTGGCCTGGGTAAGACTGGTGCGCGTACAATTATGCTTCGAAGCCTTGAGCTAGGAAAGTTCTTCTGGTACATTACAATAATACCTGTATTAATATATTTTCTTTATTTCGCAGGTGCACTACATCGAATTTAAATATGCGATCGCATATTTCAATTGGCTTTTTACGATAGAATCACCACTGCCAGTAATATATAACGTATAATTATATATTGTAATGCATAAACAAATAATTGTTCGTATGTATCATTTTTTAACATAAATGTGGATAATACAAGGCTAATATGGCTTTGAGATCAGCTTGCGCTGAGTATTTGTGTTTGCATGTTTATAACTATAATTACAATATTTTACCGCGAGTTATGTTTTTACTCTAAATTCTAAATAACCCATGAGAGTCATATATTCGTCCTTCTTAAAAAATCCTAATTCAATTTCAGCCCAGTCACTAATATTTATTTAGAGGTGAGTTGCTAAGTAACGTTCAATAATAATCAGCTGCATTTGCTTCATATAATGTTCTCCACTTACTGTGTATTATCATTTTTTAATTTTAGATAATTTCGTCGTTTGTAGACATTTCCATAGAAATAGATTGATTCCTTTTAATTTGCCTGTATGCACTACGTTGAATTGAAATATGCGCTAACGGATAATTTTTGTCAGTATCATATAATTGTATATAATGCATCATCATAACGATAATTAGCATTGGTCAAAATTTCCGCTAATTCAGTAGATACATCGGCTGAGTATACTCTAGCAGCAGTATCTGCTACTTTAGTAGACTACTCTACTACGATAATTAGCGTTAGTTAAAATCTCTGCTGCCCCAGTAGATACATCGGCCAAGTAAACTCTAGCAGCAGCAGCTGCTACTTTAGTAGATTACTCTAGTACAAAAGTCAGCAGTTTTTCCCTTACTCGAAAAAATAAAAGTCAGCAGACAAATCTACTAAAAATAGCAGCAACTGCTAGTAACTATTCTACCAGATAATCTGCTAACATTTTTTCTTAGCGTGTATACGTGACCGAAATTGAGAGTAAAAAATTTTGAGAGTTGGTCCAGTTAACTGGTAATTGCGAAAACACTATGAGATGGCTTGTAGCGAAAAACTATACAGCACACCTAAATCACATTTGCGAGCGATAAAAAGTTGTTTCAGAAAGATTTGTTCAAAAGTACGACCTGTAGCGTACAAGATATAAAAGGTGGACGGACAGACAAACAGACACACAGACCGACGAACAAAACCATTTCATAAGATGCTCCATGAGCTAAAGCTCAGCATCTAAAAACTGTAGTTACAGTGTCGTAGTGTTGTAATTTGGTCACGATTGTTTGTGAATATTAAGATTTTTGGTTACGAGATTGTGCACAACCTGAGTTGTGCACAATGCATTTTATTAATCAAATATTGTGATTGTTCACAAAACGTTTGTTAGCGACGAATTGAAAATCATGCTAGTTTTTGTTAGTTCCTGTCAAATTGTGATACGTTTTGTGATTGTGCACAATTTGTTTGTAAACACATTACAACACTACAGTGACGGGAGTTAGTATACCAATGAAGTACATTGGTATACGGCGGGGGAGGGGGATTTCAGTAAAAAACAGCTTTTTTCTAAAAATAATTAATTCTGACAAAAAATACTGTATTTGGTATATAATGGTACATGAATGCACTATTCAAATTCCAACCTCCCAGACCCGTGCCCGTATGTAGAATAATAGACACATGTACAATTATAGGAAATACGACAATAATCACTAAAGGCAATGTTAAATGCACTCTTTTCGGTTACGGCATCGGATGCAACAGTAAATTCAAAAGTTAACTTTTATTTGAACATGACTCCCACATCTTCCGGTTCTGGATCTGTTGTAGTTGAAATTGGAAAGAGTCCCAGCCCAACATCAACTTCAACAAGCCAAAACTGCTGGACTTCAGCACATCTTAGGAAACCACGTAGTGAATACCCCTCAAACTTTTATGAACTGCAGAATTTAACTTATCACAATGGTTATTAAGTACGTACCTGAATATTAAGTCCTGATTTCAAACTGAATCTGAAATTATTACAGTATTAGCTTGAATGTTGAAGGTTATATGTAGTGGGTACTTACAATGCAGTCCGTCAACCACGCGCTATGAAGTTGCGAATGAAAAATGTCACAGCCGGATTTAAAAGTAGCATTTTCAATAGACAGGTTCCGTTCTGGCTGTGACTTAACTTTTTACTCAAAGTTAAAGTACAAAAATGATGTGCAACCGTTCTCGCCAGAGAAAGGAGTGATTTTGGTGAGTGACAGTTACTCAAAAATCAAAATTTGAGTAACGCTCTGACACCCCTATTGAGCATCACTGCGCATGACCGTAAGTGCTTGTCACATGCATGCCGCCTTTTGGAAGTCACAGAGTTAAGTAAAATTGGAACGGAACCTCCACCTTTTTACTTGACTCATGAGTCCGTGATTCCGGGCCTCTGATTAAAAAGTTAAGTCAGACCCCGAAAACGGAACTTGTCTAATGACTTTCAACGATTCGCCCCCTTGAGCCCTTGATTCAAATTCAGCCATGCCGTTCTCATTTGCGAAATCCATAACATGGCTGAGGGTGCGCAGTTAAAGTGTCGTGTTTCAAAGTTAAAGAAATTGAAGTTTAAGCTGTAATTGTCACCGTAAGGGAACCCGGACTTAATACATCAGTGTCTTTATGATGTGAGTTTTAATGATCAGTGTTATGTACTAACTCTCGATAATGTAACTAGGGATTGCCGATAAATTATTTCATTAGTAGGGCCAGTCAGGTTTTATTTTGATTATAAGTTCTTGGAGTCATTGTGAAGACAACGTGAAAAATAGAGATATCATACTCTATGTTTCTTGCAGAACTCATGAGCATACAGAAAATTCAAAGTAGTTGGCGGGTTTGCTGCCCTGCTGACGGCTGCTGTAGTTTGTTTTGATCGATTCCTCCAGCCTTTAGTGTACGATGTTTATGGTCTATCTGACCCACCTACTTACGTTTTGCATCAGACGACACACCAGACACACACTTTTTTACTGTACGAAATACTATAAAAGACTCAGCGTCTTTTAATAAAGTACCAGAGTACCACCTTTTGATTAACATTACTTTTTTGGAGAAAATTCTGTAAACTTCAAAGTATCCCGCGCAGAACTGAAAAATCAAGGATGAGAAAATGAACAAAAGCTCTGTTCCTTCAGTTCCTTTATTTGGGGCACTGCAAAATTTGGAATCACTAAATCCCAATTCCAACTCCTTTCGTGTTGGTATTCCTAGCTAGCTTCACCCTTAAAATGTTTTAATTGTACTTTACTTTATTAGTTACGTAATTACAATGTGATTATAGATTATCTACACACATAAATATAGCGGTAATGAATGGAACTCAAATACTCAAAACTTTTTATTCAACACAAGAAAAGAATACAATATTTTGTAAAACCAGTTATTTATTAGAAGACAACACTAATTATTTTTTATTTTGTCTAACTATGCATGTTTTTAGTTTATCAGTTTGTTAATGAAAAAATTGTTGAAAATGTAATAATTATACTAGCTCAACCCTGTGTTAACAAATGTTCTCTAGTTTCGAAAGATTTTACATCCTCTCAATAATAAAATAAATCCCTTATAACAAGGTCAAAGGTCAATTTGCGTACTTCAAATTAAATGCGTAGATTCTCGTAAGCAATGTGGACGTAGGGCTTGATTGATCCAAAGCACAGTTCTTCATATTTTCTAATTTCTTCATCGCCGTTTTCTTCACAGCAGTTGCTCCTCTCATCAACATTTTCCACGACATTCTTATCTAAGTACACAATAGAAAGAAAACCCATTGTACACTATGTTGCTGTCATATTTACATAATAATATTTTGATTACTTCGCATTACATAGTAACGGTTTTCCAGGTATCGGAAATGATTTTAAAAAATTACTATTTTCATCACCGTTTTTTTCGTCGTTATTTTGGTTTTCGTCATCGCCCAAAAGGCCCAAAAACTTGCCTACGTAGTATTTAAGTTGTTCTCGTCTAGCTCTTCTATCGCGATCTGAAATTAAAATAACATATAAAAGTTGCTTATATCTCATATTTTTTATCCTCACATAAAAATTCACAGGTCATCAAATCATTTTTAATTACAGTCCATTATTAAATTATTAAACTAGTTTAAATTAGTTACGAGTTTCCAATTTGGAAATGTAGGTACAATTAATTTGCATAATTACCTCTATACCAAGCTAACACATCTGGGCTGTAGGAAATAATAAATTTTGTACTTGGCATTTTGGAGAAGGCGTAGGCGCCTGTTACATGAGATGCAAATTCGCCCCACAATTTATCTGGGAACCTTACTTTCAGTTCCTTCAAATCTGTATTATAAAATAAAAAAATAATTAATTTAATTAGGCATGAATGTAGTCAGTTTTTAGGACAATTGAAATTTGTCAATTTGTTAAAAAAATTCTTACATCGTAAGTCACAGACGGATGGGGTCACCCGCAAGTAATTTATCAATTCGGGATTATTGAAAATTTCTTGTGGAAGCTGTGTTGTTCTCATCTTCTTGCACATGTCCAGAGAGAAACCCGTAAAAAACTTGTCGACCAAAAAGCTCATCTCCAAATCGTCACTTGAATTACAATCAAGCCCATCAATTTCTATGAATTCCACATTTGGACTTATCCCCCACCATGAACTCGCAAGTTTATCAGCATCGTTAGTTTCGATTTTCAAAATACGAACATTTGGAAACATCTCTGAGAACAATGGAACTTTCATCGGCGGGGGTTGTTGAGCAGCGTCACGGACGGATCTTATAGATCCATCTGCATCGATAATTTTCAAAATTTCAACTTGGGGCATGCTGCCCCAAATAGGTTCCTTATCCCTATTGTCCGTTGATTTAAATGCAAAGAAGCTCATAAGACTGGAATGGACATGACGTGGGTCTACAGGATGTAAAGTGACTTCTTTTAGCTTGGGAAAATAATTTTCTGCCGAAATACTCTCTTCAAATTCAAAAATTCTAGCCCTTAAATTAATGGTATTATTTTGTCCCACATATTGGTTCCATCCATCAGAACAAGCCAAGGAAATTGATTTTAAGCATCGCATTGGTGGGATTTTCAACAACTGGCCGGATATTACCCTATTTAAAGTGAAATCAAGCATAAACTCTTGAACTGTGTCTTTAAAGGATTTGATGAATGCATTTAGCACAGGCACATCTATGTTAGGTTCAATATTCTTCCGCCCCATTCCCATGTCCAAATTTACTCTTAATAAATTCGGATTTAGTTCAACAAACTTGACTAAAATTGGTTTGAAATTGTGGAAAGTATCCAAGACCAAGCATCTAAAGCTCCTTATGAGGTGCCCCTTTCCTTCTTGAAGAACGCTGCCTAAGGTACTCAGCGACACATTTTCGATGCAACTCAACTTGGAGGAGGATGACAAAAGCAGGCGAATTAGTTTACGGTCGGAACGACTTTCTTCCCGGATGTCAGTGTCCGGATCGTAGTTGAACTCACACCAGTCACGAACGCGAAGAGTCTTGAAGCGAAAAACTTTTGACATCCATTTCAAATCAGCACTTTTGTCAGCCTCTTTATCTGGAGACGGTAACTTTGTGTGGCGTAAATCAAGAATTTCTAAACTTGGTGCATTTATCAAACAAAAATCCAACAAACATTTTCGACTTATAAGGCCTTTAGGACTTAAAGTTTTGATTTTGTTTCCGTGTAGTTTAAAAAACAGAACTAGATCCGGGTATTGAGTGTAGTCAGTGAGTGAGCTGTTGGAAGTCTGTATGCTAAGAGACGTTGCTGGGAACTTTTGGGAATTTGACATTAACTGGGTGAGTTGGTCCAGTTTCTTCTTATTCTTGTTCCTGGCCCAACCTTTGTAGAAGCAGGAATCTTGTTTAGTGCTATCCATTTCCAGAGAAATGCAACAAGAGCCTCTTTGTATCAAAGTCGTAGTGGCTGCCTGACACCAAATCTGGTTCACAAGTCTAAAGGTCAACAGGTCACCAGTGGAGATCCAATAGTTGCCAAAAATCAACTTTAGTTCCTGCGCTCCAAAAGAAATAATCAAAATTACTGTATGAGAGAAATTCGACGTAGGTATCGTAAACAGTATTGTCATAATTATTGTTGACCCCAGATTTTAGAAAAATAAACTTAAGATAGTTGCAATCCTTACGTCTACACCCAGTTGTGGCATTACTGTTAAATCATCCTTTGACCCTTCTGACCCTTCTGACCTAGAGTTAGTGAGTTTTCTTTTTTTCTTGATTTCTTGATCAAGTTCAGCATCCTCAACGGAATCCATTATCTGTGAAAATGTGGCAAACAGAAATGAAACCAACAGTTAGTTATCTAAGCGTGGCAAGTGCGTAACTAGGGATGGCCTATTCAAAACTCCCTGGGAGTTTGGGAGCTTTGGGAGAGAGGGAAAATTGGGAGTTTTGACAAGCGGGAGTTTTGGGAGCGCTCCCTCTGAAAACTCCCTAGGGAGTTCTCTAAACGCCGGGAGTTTTCATGCTGGGAATTTTGGGAGTTTTAGGAGTTTTGGGAGCTTTGGGAGTTTTGTAGTTGCAAAACTCCCAAAAACACGGCATCTGTAAATTTCATGCCAAACCTTAACAGCAAGAGTTAATTACTTCATAGTGATTTACATTCACAATACCTGGCGGAAAAAACGGCGCATTGCAAGTTCATAAATTTTTTTTATAAAAAATGTATTGATAATTGCTATTAATTTATACGTACGCTTCCAAAACTCCCAAAACTCCCATAGCTCCCTTAGGAGTTTTGAGAGTTTAAGGGAGTTTTGAAACTAGGGAGTTTTGGAGGGAGTTTGGGAGTTTAAGGCTCCCTGGGGAGCCTTGAATATTCCCGGCGCGAAACGCAGGGAGTTTTGAATTGGCGATTCCTATAACGTAACAACGGATTTGTTAAGTTATTTCAGTTTAGCTAGTTTTTGATTAACTAATAAAAGTAAAAAAAATTACAATTACAGACATACAGTGTGACATGACAGAAACGTGAAATCACAGGCAATCACTTCTTGCATAAATCTTACCAATATTTGTGCTTGTGCAAAATACGTACTGGTGACTGGACGATGAGTAAAATTGTCTGGTCAGTAAGTGGAGTGGATTTGTGAATGCATGAACATTCAAAATCTAAAATTTAGTTTTTTATATTCATGTAACTGTTAAAATAGAAAATCAAGTATTCTAGTTTCGAGTATCAAGTTCCTAAATATTTCTCAATCTCAAAATCTCAATTTAAATTTAATTCAATTCGCCGGTTTTGGTTTGGCGCGCAAAAGCAAGGATAGGTTAAATGCACTATTTAATTTTCAGTTTTCGCCCATAAACGAATAAAAGAAAGATGAAAGAAATGAAATGATGAAAAGAAAAAAAATTATTATGTATAATTTAGTTAATAAAGTCTATTAATTATTAATATGCACTCAAATGAGACGGATTCTTTCTTAGGATGAACCGCGGCCAGATGACCTCTGACGATGAGACTATTTGCGTTTTTAAATATTTTGCCACAGTTAGGCGCCGTACATTGAACTCGGAGGTTTTCTGGGTTCGTGTGTATGTTGGCAATGTGTAATTTGAGACTAATTCATAATATGTAATTCATATTTAATTCATTTATATGTAATTTAAAAAAATGTAATAAACTTCCATGTATAATATCCCGGAGCCCTATATGGGGCTTCAACTTAGAAAATGATGCGCATGCTCAAAAATATGCATGCATAACTATTAACTTCTGTTCCAAAATGACTTGCTGGCTTGCTGCGGGTAATGGTGTAATAGGGTCGACCCGATGCGATGGGGAAAATGAAAAGTATATTAAGGTCAGCATTAAAATTATAGTAAGTTGTGTATATGTACGCACAATGCAAGTAATATTTTTACAACTTGGATTAGGTGCTGCTTAAAATAGTAACTTATTTTTATTCAATAATAAAATTGATAGTGTATAATCTGCATACACCCGTTCACAATTGAATTCAAAAAGGAATGTTGATTAAATTAAGAATCATTTGGTAATCAATTTTGTAGTTTTTCCTCCGATTTTGGATGCAAGTAGTTTTAATCTTTTAAAACTATCATTGATTTTAATTTGTTTGTGGCTTTTGATAATTAGGTAGCTCCGCTGAATGTTGGAGTTAAGGGTAACTTCTTGCAGGGAAACATGGGAAACTCAGCTCTGCACACACCAACCTTGGCCTTTTCACCTGAATCATGGCAGCAAAAATCGCCTGACTCGCAATCTTTCTTACACTTGCACGTATCCAGCATTCCCCCACTCACACTGTAAGTACCTACTTGGCTATTCTATTTGTAATAACATCCAAACTTAAAATTAGCCATTTACGTACAGTACCTAATTTAGCTAACGACAGGGACAGGGAGGTCGTATAGAGTCTAAAAAATGGTGTTTGGTTTGATGAATTTGTGAGAGACGCATTATTAAAATTTTTAAATCTTAAATATCACGGCACAAGCAAGAGCAATTTCAATCAAAAAATTAAATGTATAAATGTTCTTAGAATAATGCAAAGAAATGTGATATCAGTGCTTGGTAATTAAAATAAACAAATTAATTTGCAAAACAAGGATTAGTTAAACAAATTGAAAACAATAATAATTATATTTGGCTAGAAGTCAAATGTACTTTTATTGACAGTCTTTTGTAGGAACTTAATGACGTTGTAGAGATAAATCAATTTAATGAAATGAGATATTTAAATTTAAACAAGTGATTATGTTTTTAAATTTCCCTCCAAAATTTGAATCCGCTATTTCTACTAGACACTCACTCGCCTCACTCCAAATTGTTAATTATTAAGAGTTTTTAAAAAGTTTAAATGGACGGGTTTTTGCGTTCTAAAAAAAACGGGAAATATTCTAGTTTCGCATTTTGAAAAAGTGGGAAATTTTAGATTTTCGCATTTTAAAAAAGCAGGAAATATGAAATTTTTGAGTGTTTACAGAAGTAGGAAATATTGTTAAGTATGGCGACCAGTGGGAGTCATACGGTAGATTAAAATTAATTTATTTACATTGTACATTTTTAGTAATAAACGAGTAATCATTAAGGATGAATCTCTAGATGAGTTATGTGTGCAATCATGTAATGTTATTTATGCCAACGGATGTAAGTCATGAAATAATTATAAAGGAATTATGTATTGCGTAACACTCTTGTAAAACTCGAATTGAGTTGCTAAATTATAAATGGGCTTGATCATTATTGACAAAGATGATTTATGAATTTTGTGTAGCTTGCTACTTAAGCAGGTCAGCGGAAAGAGATTCTATAACAATGTAATGTAATCGAATGACCACTACGGCCGGAAGCCGAGTTGATTTCATAGGTTAAATCTAAATGTAAAATCATATCCATTTCAACCGTCAACTAACTAGCTTGAACCTTCTGTTCTATAAAACACCTTTTTGTTTTATCAGTTTTTAATTGTCAATCTATATCAGTTTAATTCAATTAAAAATACAAGTCTATTCTCAGTATTTTACCATCGACATTTATTACTCACACACCATACACACTATCGTACAAATCATTTAGGTAAATCTTAATTAAATTACTAGGAGCATATCACTACATTTAACATGGTGGCATTCCTTCGTAATTAATTGAGTTAGCGCTAGCAATTAAGTTAAAAAATCAATTAAAAGGCACCCATATGGGAAGCACACGGGGTTCTGGCCAATCAGTACGTAAGAATTTGAGATTTTAAGTATATAGTGTACTTTTTCATTTTATTCATTTTAAAAGTAAGTTGATTAATTTTTCAAGTAAAACTTTAAAGGATTTAAGTTTATTTGTAGAATAATTTCAATCTATATATTTTCTTGATTTGTACGTAGAGAAGGAAGTAATTTTATTTAAAAGTGTGAAGGTTATGGTGATTTGATATTGTGAGTGTCAATGGTATTTTGGTATTTGTAATTTTTATTTTTCAATTATTTACATTCATAATCATTTTTATTAAAGATATTTGTTAATTCTGCACTTTGCTACTGAGTTTGTAGAAAAGTTCGAATAAGCAGAAATTTGAGAATACTGAGAGAGGGAGAGACGAGTATTTGCTGAAGTGAACAGATTCTGAGTGAAGTGGCGAAACAAGCTATTTGAACTGTTGACTCGAGTTGAAATCGGATTTTAGGTAATTAAAACATTAATGTTAGTAAATTTATTATTTTACTAGGCCGTAGCTACTAGGTTACTGAATATATATTCCCCCTTACTAACTTTTCTTTTTCAAAGATCAGCGTAATTAGTAAGTTAGACATATTACCCACCCGTAATATTTAAGACTCATGAGCACGTACATTTTTGTCCTGATCAGACAACAGCGTACGTATTGGTAATTCTAGAATTTAATTATACCGCGAGTAGGCAGAGTATAATTTTTATCGTAATTTTCTTGTATACAGAGCAGTGTAGGAGGTATTGTGACTTCAATCCTTTACCTACCAAGAAAATTCACTCCACACAATCTTATAAGTTAATTTATTTATATTTTAACATTCTGATTTTATTTTTGATTTTATTTTCGATTTAATTTTCGATTTTAAATTTTGTATATGGCAGAGAATTTAAGATTAAAAGCTGCAGTCACTTTATTAGTTAATACTTTGACAATTGAAGAGACTCAGGATATTTCTTTTAATATTGAATTAGCCGTATTGAGAACTGAGATTTTAAGCTTAATTATTTCTGAAATTGCTAATTTAGGTTTGGCTAGTGCTAATAGGACAGCTGGTAGGTTTAGACATAATTAAGGGATATTTTTATTTTTTAATGTCACATGTCACAAAGACCCAACACTAGGCAAGCATTAAAAGAGCAGGGTAAAGAAATTGGTAGATCAATATTAGGTAAATATCTCGGTCGTAGACAGCCACCAAAAACTACTGAAGTAGAACAGCCAAGTTCACCAAGTATTCCCCCAGGTATCACGACAACGCAGAGAGAAAAATTTGAAACTACATTTTTAAATAAAACTTTGGAATCTTTACAAAAATTAGGAGAGTTAAATGATACTACCCTAGCATTATTATACGAGACAAACCAAACTAATAATAGTGATAGCGGTAACGAGACAGGTCAGACTAGTACTTCACAGAGTGCAGAGAATAAAACAGGTGAAGTACAAGAGCAGGTAGCCAGTGAGTTAGAAGGTAATAAAACTTGTAACGATTCGTTTGAAAGTGCCAAAGGCGATTTCTCAGGCAGGTCTACAGGGCTAGGTAATTTTAATTCTAGCGACACTGAGGACTTTAGCGACTCAGATTTAGATAAGCCGATTAATACAGCCAACCCTTCGACACCACCAGTCAAAACGGCAGACATCATAGATCAGTTACAAATACCTTCTCACCTCAAAGGTGAAGCAAGAGCCAAATTTATAGCTGACTTAGAGAAACATTTAAAAGAAGAAGAAAGACTTTTTAAGATAGCAGAAGAAGCCCAGCGTATTGAAGACGAAGCACAAGCAAAGTTAAGGGAAATTGCAGCTAAAAAATTTCTAGAAGACGAACAAAAGGAAATAGAAGAAGGCATGGCCCAATTTAATAATGCAGGATGGCAACCACCCAAAAAGGTTAATTTCCGGGTGGGAATTGACGAGCCCGGAGCCCACGTAGACGAATTCGTAAGGTCCATGTTATCTATAGGTGTGCAAAAAGAAAACCAACTTAATCGATTTGCTAATACTTTAGATAAAACATCAGCAGCATGGTTTGGGAGGAACATAGCTACTCTCAACATGGACAACCTGAGAGCCGAGATGGTGAAAGCTTACCCGGTCAGCGAGAAAATTCTGAATCAACGTCTACAACAGCGCGTCCAATTACCAGACGAGCCAGTGGCCCAGTACATCTCAGACAGGATTGATGTCACAAAAGCAGCCATTCCCCATGCCATTGAAGCGGATTTAATTCGAGAAATCAAAAATGGACTCACACCCAGGATGACAGCTAAGCTCGGTTACGGAGGCAGAGGAATCAAAAAAGTTGATGAACTCACCACCTTTCTAGTGGAAATGGAAGCGACCGATATGGGACCAGCCGAATCCGAGGTGAAAAAGTGTGAAGTCAGAATCGCGACGCTGGAGGCCAAACTTCTTAACACCAAGGAGGGAGGCAAAGCAGGCTACGACAAAAAGCGAGAGCAGCAGAAATTTCCAAAAAATGAATTTAATGCTGATACTCAAAAGGATGGAAAACGGGGAGGAGGACGAGGCAGAGGAAGGCGTGGCAGAGGTAATGGCAAAAATTATGATAAATCAGAAATTGATTGTTATGTATGTGGAGAGCCTGGGCACTATGCAAAGGACTGCCCAGACAGGACTACCCAGCGAGCAGGCAGAGGTAGCAAGCGAGGAGGAAACACCAGCAGAGGGAGAGGGACTTACTCTAAAAAAGATGAAAATTCCAACGACAAGGTGGAGGCCAGACAAGCAGAAGTTAAACGAGAGCCACCACCGGACTACGAGCCACCGACCAGGAATGCATATGGATACATGATGTCAGCCATGGACTCGGATTCTCCATACTTGGATCTCCAAATTCATGGAAAATGGACTACAGCACTTCTGGACACGGGAAGCTCATTATCCATGATTAGTAAGAAGGCCCTGACTACTCAAAAAATTTCCACTAACCAGGAAGTAATGATCCATGGAATCATCGGGTCTCAAAAAGCTTTAGGTGTAGCCTTAGTTGCCATTCAAATCGGTACAGGTACATTTAATGTCGAGTTTGTAGTCATGGAAGCATTGGAACCTATAGTAGTCCTTGGATTTGATTTTTTTTCAAAATTTCGAGTTAATTGGAATTTTAGAGACAGGCAGCTGGAAGCAAGAAAATTTGGTACCGTTCAATACTATCAGGATGAGCGAGCAACCATTAAGCCGATGCCAGTACAGCCACCCCCTCAGCCCCCGAAAAGGAAACAAGAGGAAAAATTCTTATTTCGACATCTTAAGGACCAAAAGAATTTAAAAAGGGCTGGAACTTCCTCAAGGAGATTTACGAGCGTGAGGACAGGACGATCATCACCCATTCATTGCGTAGCCAAACCCAGTGTCCGCAGGAGCCGAGGAGAGACAGGCAGAACTCAAAAGGAACGTGCCATCTCACCTCCGTCCGTTAGTTCACAACTCTGGACCCAGCGTGACCAAGGAGAAGTACGGCCGAAGACTTCTCTGGAAGGGGAGAGAGCTAACCACCACGGGCGAAGTCGATCTGTACCTGCACACAGGGATAATGGTCGAGCGAAGGATCAAGGAAAGAAGGCGCTAACTACATTGGAAAGGGAAACATTCAATGCTAATGGACTAACAAGGCGAGAAGAGGAAATGCTAAATGCCGAAATGGGAAAGGCGACTTGCAGCCCCTTCAGAGTTTACGGTAATGAAACCTACAGACATGTAAGTCCAAAGCTAGTTGCCACTCACTTTCCTGATTTATCCCAGGAGCCAACCACCTGGTATGAATCTCGAAACATACCATACATAGATAGAAAATACATCGTGGAAGGCGAGAAAAAAATCGGTACCTACGTACTCCATGGGTATTGTAAAAAATATTATTTCGATCCAATGTTCACTGTGGAATATTACTCATGTCATTATTCTAATTTGAGAGTGAAAGCGATGCTGTTTCCAGGCTGTATGCGTGAAGTGGATTTAGCAGTCAAAAAGGACATAGAAGAATGGACACGACAGGACCGATTAACGACTCAGATGAGACGTGCTATCGAGCAAAGGCACGGAATTGGAGGAGAATGCGACTTGTGCATACAACCTATTATTGGGGACTGGGTATTCGAGCAGAAAAAAAGGGACAGAAAAAATCTGGACCAATACTATGGAACTGTACTGCCCACTACCTACGCCATCCCTGATAAGGACCTACACGAACATGAAAAAGTAAAACCCATCAGCCAACTGAGGGAGAAGCGTGAAAATCACAGCCCACAGCCTATGTGCGGAAAATGGATTCCCCCTCACCAGCGTGAGCAGACTAAAGACGTCACCACTGATGAGGATTGGAGAGAAATATGTTCTAAAGCAAAAGCACTACAACAACGAGATGCAAAGAAAAGGTCCGAGGCGCGAGCACGAGAAATTGAAAGGGAAACTGAAAAAATTCGAAAAGAATGGAAAGAATACACTGAAGCTAATATGCTTTGGGAATGGAAACATGGAGAGCCTAGAAGCGGATGGAGTCAGGACCCACCACCAAAAAGTTGTAAGTCAGAAGCTATTAAAAAATTTAAAGCCGATTTATTGAAAGAACTTGTAGATGGTCCACCCCAGCCCACTTCTCACCACACTAAAAAGGCAGACCATGAAGGACTGAATAAAGGCTCATCAAAGACAGTAAAAAAAATTCTGGCTAGACAAGTGAGCTTTGGCGATGAGGTAGCAGGTAGCAGTCACCAGGCTGGACAGGATTCAAACAAGAAAAAGCCGAATCTACTCAAACGTGCGTTGGACGAGCATGAATGGGACCAGCACTGCGATGAGCTACAACAAAAGGAACTGGAGAAGGCTAAGCCTCAGGTAGAAAAACCCCCTTCACCTTTCAGCGTAGAAGAGGATTGGGATATAATTGTTTTAGGCGTTGAAAAGGACGAAGAGATTCAATGCCCACCACCACCACCACCACCAACTAAAGCACAGAAAAAGGAAACCCACAACAACGATATTGAATGGGAGCTTATAGCCCCCATGCGGAGCCTACGAGTACATGGAAAGGCAGCAAGGGTAACGAAACGGCCGAGAACTTTTATGCATAAATGGTCATGGATGTCTTTAATGTTGATGTTGGTGTTTGGACTAGGCATAGTAGACGCAAAGCCATGGGGATGGGGAAAGGTTTTAAAACAGGGCAGCACTGGAGTGAGAGGCTATGCTAACATGCCATCACAGCCGGCAATGTTAAAACTTGTTTTTCCACCAAGTCCAGGTACAATCAAAAATCTACCCAAGGGAGCGGAGGCGACGGGAGTGAAAGGATTCAAGGCGGAAATGGCTTCACAAAAACACAAGAATGCGATGGGAGACAATCCACCCTCACCAAAGGCAGGCACTTCTAGTGGAGGCTCGGAAATTTTCGCCAGGGAGGACTCATTAATGAAGACTCCAGACACTCAGGCCAGGACTGGAGACTCGATGTCACCACAGGCACAATCTGTATATCAAGGTTGGTCTCCAGCGGCTTCACCTCCAGGTTCACCGCAAATACCTCAACCACCAAGTACATGGGTACAGAAGGTCAAAGATAAACTTCCCTCTGGAGGCGCAGTAGCAACAGCGGCAGCGCAGGCAGCATGACTTACTCTCGTATTATCTGCAAGTGGAGTAGCACAAACAGCAGCAGCAAAGGCCATGGGCATGGGTCCACAGGAAATTCCAGCACCAATTATTAATAATACAATTATAATTTCTGGAGATGTTTTAAATCCTAAATACAGGCCATACGAGAATAGAGAGCCAGCCAGCCCTACACGGAGTGAGAGCGATGACGATTACTCTGATGACGAAGAACCTTTACGTCTGCAGGTAGTCCCAGCTTGGTTGCCCGAGGCGATACGTACAGCTAATGAGACCAACTTCAATGGAACTCTACGAAAAGGATTAACCACACCACCACCACAGCAGGACGCACTGATTCGAGAGGAAAATAATAACATAGGAACTTTAACTGCGTCAGATGGTAACATATCGTACATGATAACAATGGGAATTGGTGGGTTTGCAATAATAGTTATTGTATTTTTTATGAGTTTCTGGATCTACATATGCTATGGAATACCGACTTGGAGAGGCGGCCGTATGAGACTTCAAACGCCAAATTCAGGGAAAAGGGTTACCAAAAAATTTAAGCCACCGCCGACGGATAGTTCTGATGATGATGACCGTTGGAGAGGAAAATCCGGCAAGTCCAGATGTGATTATTCAACCACAAAAGAGACTGTAGCACGCATGGAAGATTTCATTGAAAAGCAGTTCCAGATTCAAAAGGGTTTAAACGAGAAACTGGCAGAATGCAAGGGAAATCAAGATGTTGCTGCAATTTGCGGACTGGATAACAAGACCGATGACGACAAGAAGAATTTATTGGCTTATTAATTGGTTTTAGGTAGACGAGTAGGTCTAGGTAGACTAGGTAATTTTAGGTAATTTATTTAGATTCTACATTTAGATGAAATTCTGAAAATTTCAAAATTTTTCGAAATTTTGAGATTTTGAAAATTTCGGGTATTTTAATTTTAAGTAGTCCAGGGTAATTCGGGGCGAATTACATTCGGAGAGGAGGATTGTTAAGTATGGCGACCAGTGGGAGTCATACGGTAGATTAAAATTAATTTATTTACATTGTACATTTTTAGTAATAAACGAGTAATCATTAAGGATGAATCTCTAGATGAGTTATGTGTGCAATCATGTAATGTTATTTATGCCAACGGATGTAAGTCATGAAATAATTATAAAGGAATTATGTATTGCGTAACACTCTTGTAAAACTCGAATTGAGTTGCTAAATTATAAATGGGCTTGATCATTATTGACAAAGATGATTTATGAATTTTGTGTAGCTTGCTACTTAAGCAGGTCAGCGGAAAGAGATTCTATAACAATGTAATGTAATCGAATGACCACTACGGCCGGAAGCCGAGTTGATTTCATAGGTTAAATCTAAATGTAAAATCATATCCATTTCAACCGTCAACTAACTAGCTTGAACCTTCTGTTCTATAAAACACCTTTTTGTTTTATCAGTTTTTAATTGTCAATCTATATCAGTTTAATTCAATTAAAAATACAAGTCTATTCTCAGTATTTTACCATCGACATTTATTACTCACACACCATACACACTATCGTACAAATCATTTAGGTAAATCTTAATTAAATTACTAGGAGCATATCACTACATTTAACAATATTCCATTTTATTTCTTGTTCTAAAACGAAAAACAGGTGTTATTGTATGGCAGTATGTAATAATTTTTGCCTGCATTTTTCGGAGCAAATTAATTTATTAATAAAGAGTACATTTTTCGTGAACAATTTGAACGTAAGGTTTAATGGGTCCAAAGCACAATTCTTCAGCTGCCAGAGCTTCATCAAGCTCCATTCCTTTCCTCCACTCTGAAAAAAAGAAAACCTGGTCAAATATCACGAGTTTTCTATAAGTTTGGTAAATGCTTGTTAAATAAAATTCTGCTAATGACGTCAACTTGATAAAAACATAGTAAGTAGGAAACAAATTATTACATCCACATAATTAGGTAGTTACCTGTAGTCTTGCGAAGTAAATCCAAGTCGTACGAAACAATAAATTTTGTATCTGGCATTTTTGAAAAAGCATTCACTCCGGTTACAGCGGATGCAAATTCAGTAGAAAACGGTGCTTCAAAGACTTCAAACTGAAGCTTAAATTCCTTTAGGTCTGTGGTAAGGAAACAAATGACATTAATTGCTTTCCAAACGAGTAGTAATGTTTAAAGTGTTAATAAAGACTAATGTGGTGTACAATGGGCATGACTACAATTAGTGTGATTTTAGGTTAACAAAATGCGTACGTCTAAGTTTACGAATGGACGGTGCATCTTGTAAAAATTCCACCATATCTAGATTATTGTGTTTATCTGGAAGCTGAGTGGTTCCCAGCTTGTGACACATTTCAAGAGAAAATCCTGTAAACAACTTGTCCACGAAATGACTCATCTTATACTCCTCATCCTCAACATCTTTCATCATACTCTCAATCTCAATGCCATAAATCTCCATGAATTCCACCTCAGGGCAAATGATCCACCAAAGTTTTTCAATCAAAAACATGTCCACACACCTTATTTTCAGATTTCGGATATTTGGAAACATCTCTGGTAGTAACAACTCTTGAGGAGTGTCTTCCCACTCATACAAACTGCCTACAACGTCCCAATCAGTTTCCAAAGTGTCAACATCCGGTAGACTGTCCCACACAGAACCATCCACTCTTGCAGATTTGAATTTAAAGAAGCTCATAACATTGGCTTCCTCAATGTCCCCGCTCTTGTTACGTACGAACACACTGATTTTCTTCAAACTAGGGAAATAGTTTTGTGCGGATATTCCATCTTCAAACTGAATAAAATTCTCATGCACATCAAGCAGGCCACGGAGCTCCATCGAGGTGTTCATAGCGTTTCCTATAATGGCAATCGATCTCAATTTGTTCATTGGTGGGATTTGTACTTTTGAATTCCAGTCGTGAGCTTCGCATTTAAAAAGAAACTTAAAATCTTGTACTGTGTCCTTGAAAGATTTGATGAATGCATTGACTAAAGTTATATCTGCTTTAGGTTCCCAGCCTTTGTCGGTCTCCTCATATTCCATGTCCAACGTCACTGCAGAGAGATTTGGTGAGAGTGCCAAGAATCTTGTCATCATCTGTGAACTAAAAGCGCTGAAAGCGTCGGAGATAAAATAGTAAAAACTCTGTACGAGCTGTCCCTTTCCTTCTCTAATGACGCCTTCTAAACTATCCAGGCTCACATTTTCGATGCACTTCAATTTGGAGGAAGAGGACAGAAGCCAATGTACGATATTTCGCTCAGTTGCATCTCTACTGCTTTCGTCACTTTCGGGATCGTTGAGGCTGCTACCTGGGTAGTAATTGCCCTTCCAATAGTCACCAAGCCAGAGCGATGTAATAGGGAGAGCTTCTGACTTGCATCTCAACCCGCTGCTGCTTTCATCATTACCATCTTCCTTTGAAGACCCTAGTTTTCCTTTACTCAGATTCAAACAGACTAAACTTGGCGTGTAGTTGATCAATATGTCCAGTAAGATTTTCCGAGTTATCCAGCCATGCGTACAAAGTGTCCTAATTTTGGCTCCATGCAGTTTAAAAAATAGCAATAAATCAGGAATGTTATTGTATTCGACGTATGCGTTGGTGGAATTGTGTAAGTTAAATTTAGTAGTTGGAAACTTTGGAGAGTTAGAAACTAGCTCAGTCAGTTGGCTCAGCTTTCGAGAACCAGGCTGCTCGCTAGTTGAGAAATCCTCATCCTTATCCACATTTAAATTGACACACAAGGCATCCCTTTTGAGCAAAGTGGAAGTAGCCGCGTCCCGCCAATTCTTGTTTACCATTCGGAAACTTAACAGGTCTCCCACTGAGGGGCAATAATTCCCAAAAATCAAGCATAGTTCCTACAAACAAAAATTTAATAATCAATGACAACTTATTATTGGAACATGCATGAGACAGACTCAAATAAGCAATTATTTTGAGTGTTTGAACTGAATTTGGAAATCAAGTCTTCAAATAAAATTAACATGTAAAAATACAAAATAATTTTTTAAATATCCAAAATAAATAAGATGTGCTACGCTTTTAAGTAAAATTTAAAAATTACATCTACTCCGACATTTATTTCCGGTCCCCCTAGGAAATCATCAGAATTATCTGCAGCATCCTCGGATCCCAAATAGTTTGTTTTAATTTTTTTCCTAGTTGCTGGCTCAGGCTGAGAGTGCTTAGATTTTGAGGAAGTCATCATCGAATAAATTGTCCAACAAAGATGTAAACACAACAATATTAATAACTGGTCTTGTTTAGGCTGAAGAAACTTAGGTTTACCTACAAAGGTACAAAATATATTTCAAATAATTATTACAGTTGAAATTTGAAGTAAAAAACAATACTAAATAATAGTAACAAGAATAGTAAACACCTCTGTTCTGTTTACGACAAAATAATAAGTCTTGACTTACGGAAGTCAAATTGGACATGAATTACCAAAGTTGGACATACCTTAATAGCCTGGGCATGACTTAATAAAGAAACCCATTAATGTTGACTGTACAACGAGTATATAATTAATTATACTAGTAGTATTTGAGATAGTAACTTTCGTCGGTCTTCGGCCCGCTGGAGTTCCCCAGCGATAGAGTTATAGCCTATAGACTGATAGGATACCCTGTTGACTCCCCGTTGACTGTTGGCAGTCGACGATGGTTATAACACTTTTTTTTAACAGCTTAAATTTACACATGCGAGTATGTGATGTGAATCCAAAATCAAGTTTAAATAAATTGGTCTGAAAATTTAAAATAAATTAACAAATGTTAAAAGTTCTCAATTCTAATTCAACAAGACGATTCAAAATTCAATGAAATTGTTTTCAAGTCACTGTTTAGTTTTAGCGCGCAAAAGTAAGAATAAAGTATATCTTAAAGGCTATATTTTTATTTTGCTTTTTCCTTGATATTCATCTTCTAACATTTTCATCAATTTCATCTGCCAATGCCACGCCAAGGGGCATTGTGAAATGTGGAATCACTAATTCCAACTCCTTGTTGGCTTGTTGCCGTTAATGCCGTTTCTCTGCTTTTACCTACTTATAATAAATAATCATTTGTTGTTTTAATGAATCTACTGAAATCTACTCTGCTCACGTATTCATGTGATTCAACATTACGTAGAGTTATGGATGAAACTTTCAAATTTTCATTAAAATGCTTGTTCACAACTCAGTTCGTGAACAATGTCGCATCCGAAAATCACAATATTTACAAACAATTTTGTGAACAACTTAGAGCACTTTATTCGACAACTGTTGTACTTTGTTCACAAATCACAATTTCTATTTCGGTTGTGATTGTAAACCCACAATCACAACCGCAGACTAATAAAACTGGACTGTGCATAATCACAATACCCATCACAATCACACAGCAACAAACAAGATTAAACATCTTTTCTCACTAGTCGCTAACAAAATGTTTATGAACAGTCGCAATCTTGTGCGGTCACAATCTTAGGCTGTTATACCACATTGTGAACAACGTAAATTGTGATTGTGTTATCTTCAAATTACAAATATTCAAAAACAATTGTGAGCAAAATACAACAGTATATCCGACCTCCCGACATCTGAAAATTGCCAAGATTCTGTTGTATTCTAATTCTACGCATAATTATTTCAGTGCGAAAACAGCGCGAGGTTTTAAACACAAAAATTAAAATAGGCACTGTTTACTGTTTTAAATTGATTTCTTTGTATGACCATCACAATTCACAATACTGTCGCTGTCAACGTCAACTGTAAAAATTATGTAGTAACTCGCGATTTCAAGTGTTGACTCTATATCGTTAAAAAATCAACCTAAAGTTGGCTTTGCATTTAAGAATGAGTGAAACAAGTGCAACTTCTTTCCATGTACGCTACATGTGTAAGTCGTGCAATCTCGTATTTAAATCTGTGGCTGGATACTGTAGCCATAAAGTTGAGCTTCATTTCACTGAACTGTCAAAATCTAGATGCATCTTGTTTGAAGAATCAGTTGCAGATATCACCGGAACCCGAACCGAACTAACCAAAAAGTTAGACACATAATTCCTATATAATTACCTTACAAACTCATAAAGCTTACACGATGTGGAATTATCATGATAACCAGTACTTAAAATGTAAAGTTTTTATTCTTACATCTTACCATTTCATTGCTTGCTGTACGTTTCAGTTTTAGAGAAGACGTTGTTGCGGAAGACCCACACATCCTTGAGCTAGAAGATCAAGTTTGTGTACAAGTAAAGCAAGAACCTCCTGACATTCCTAATCTCCTCATTCCTGAAGTAAGCTTATTAGCACCAACACATGACAGCACTGAATTTGGACACAGTACGGAAATCAAAACTGAATGGGTAGAAGACCCTCTTAGCAAATACGAAACCTCTCAAAAACTAAATGAAGATCTCACAAGTCGCACAAATTCGGAAAATAGTTCTCAGGAAACGGAAGATTGCATAAAGAATGAATATTTGGATAAAACCAGAAAATACTCAAATTTTAGTTGGTCCGATACCGATGTCGATACCGATGCGAATCCTAGCCATGGACAGATTAACGACCGATGCCATGATCCGCTAGAAAATTTCGATGTGACCCAGTCGACTGAACCGATTTCATCATCTACAGTCCCTCAAGAAACAGAGTACGAATATTTAAACGAAAATAGCAGTGGCAGTGACGACGATATAATTTGTTTAGACGACGATTCGCTTTGGTCCACATCCCAAAAAATCACATCTTTAACAGCAGAACCCACAGCGACAACAACAGGGAGGTTAAACAGTTTAATTTTGTCCCAGTTAAAATTGGAGTGTCAAATATGTTCGAAACAATTTACATCGAGTGACCAGTTAAAAATTCATGTGTCCATATGTCAACTCTACAACGGAAAATCAAAAGCAAAAATAAAAAGTTTATCAGGGTCATCTCAAGCCATAGTGAAACGTGGAACTCGGAGGGATAGATTGGTCAAGTGTTTGGAATGCTCCAAACTATTACGGCCCTGTCATCTCAAGAACCACATCAAAGTTCATCAACCAGATTTACAGTACAAAGCTCCGCGAGCCCGAGCATCATTCGTTTGTCCCATTTGTGGCTCTACATTTCGACGGAAAGATTATTTAAAGGCTCATGTGAGAATTCATTCGGATGAAACTCCATTCAGATGCACGTTTCCCGGTTGTGACTCTGTATTCAAATATAAAGCAAGTCTGTATCGTCACTCAAAAATTCACTCTGGCTCACAGTAAATTAATTATTTATATCTTGATACAATTAATGCATAAAACAAATACCAAACTGTTTGTGTGTATAAGCTAGAATTTCTTGATTTTATGAGCATGCGCAAAGTAAGTAGCATATTTCGCAGATTAAATTACATTACCGAGCATAATCATGTATGTAGGTACATATTTATTGAGTCAACTAATCGAGAATCAACAAATGTCATTAATTTATTCTGCAATTAATTAATTATTATTTGTGTTGTTTGTAAAAATGGGCTGACATAATATTACATTTGTTGTAGGAATCAAGGAATGGCTTATCACATAACATGTATTATTTTTATTGTTGCATTTTACATATTTTATTGCTCACAAGACGCGTGATACTTTGAGGTACTTTTGATATATTTGGAAGATATGGTGAAATGTTGGAACTTGGAAATACAAAATAAATCATGAATTCTAAGGAAGCAGAAAATACTTTATTAATTATTGTAACTATTCATATAGTTATTATATTATTAATTAGTATTCATATTAATTCGTACTACGTCATCTTTTATTGCTGATGAGTGGAAGGAGTGCAGTCATGAAGGTAATTATCAACTTCCTATTTTCTCTGCAGGCTTAAAATTTAAAAATATTTTTGCTGCAGGTCACAATTTGAGGGGGGGGAGGGAGAATAGGGTCAACGCTAACAGCGGAAACAGTACGCGGGTCATAATTATTTAATTATTGATATAGTGTCAGGAACGAAAGGCAAGTCTTGGACGAAAGGAATAAGCATAGAAGAAGATTACGTGTAACCTTCCGACTTGAGGACGACAGTCGGCTCATCAAAGTCCACAATGATGTATTTCAAAATCGTGGAGTAGCCCTGAAACAAAAAATACGCTCGAAATTTCTGTCCTTGCCGCAACATGGGATACCAGATTTTGTCATCCGCCCACATTTGATCGTGTGGAACATCATCGGCTGGGAACCACTTGGGAAGCATCTCTTCCGACTCTTCCGGGTCACCTTCAAACTTTTCGCATTTGAACACGTGCACTTTCATAATGGTTGGATTATCCACAAATTCAAAGTGGATGATGCCGCATTGGGTCAGATCTTCTGCCTTCACCATTATATTGCACTCCTCTTCGATTTCTCTAAAAAAAATACAAAATGCAGACTGATGAAGAAATGTCTTATTAGAACTTTATTGTCAGTTAGTTAAAAAATTAAAATTCTTGACATAATTCTTACTCCCACTTGAATTAAGCAGTTTGCACACTAATCTCAAGACTTTAGATTTAATAAAATTTTATTGATACTTAGCTAACGGCGTAGTTACATGTATATTGCATTATTTATGTGGTTCCACATATGGTCTGTGAAAAACCAAAATAAGCTATATATCCATTTTTAGATAAAAACAATATCAACCAATTCAACCATCTACAAACATATTAAAATGTGTCAGGAGAGCATTTAAATAGAACATTGAGCACTTCTCAAAAATATGTAAATACAACATTTTACACTTTTCAAAATCATGGAATAAGAAAATTTTGCGTCTTTTCAAAAACATGGAATTAGAACGTTTTGCACATTTTCAAAAACATGATGATAGAACATGTTACGTTTTTTTCGAAAACTCCTAATTAACATTTTAGGCATGTTTCTCATTTTGTTTTTATGACATAGCTCATTTTAATTGTAGCTTAAATTGGATATGGGTCATTTTGGTTTTTTATTGCCGACATAATTTCCAATTACCAATTTATATTTAATGAAATAATCTTGATGCTTGACTTACGATAAAATTACATGTATTATATATAATAATAATTGTAGTAAAATAATTTCTAATTATACCTGACAGCAGCATCCTTGATGGACTCCTCCTTCTCCGGTTTCCCACCAAATCCATTCCATTTGTCTTTCCCGAAACCGTACTTCTTGAGCCCCAGAAGAACTTGGTCATTTTGGAAGAGGAAGGCCAAAGTGTACGGTTTCTTGGGTTTGTAGTTCAAACTTATTAAATCCATGGATCTTGATCTTAATGCTGTTGTTAGTTTGGAATATTGGAATGTTCTGAAAGCAAGAATGTTGAAGTTGTTGGTTGTTGAAGGTTAAACTTGATTCTTTACACTGATACTATTTAGATGTTTAATTTTGGAGCTGTGTAATATACAAGGAGGCTAATAAATTAATTTAACCCCTCTCCCTTAAAAAAAATAAATCATGAAATTCCCTTAGTTCCACAATGTACAATATTTCTTACAAACTAACAAAAACTGCCGTAAGAAAAGTTTCCAGAAATGAGGCAAGTTGGAGAGAGGAGACAAAAAAAGATCAATACAGCAATTATATTCGTATATTATTATTAGGCCCCTAAGTAATAGTATATACCTCAGTGCCTCCAACGTAACCGTACACTTACCTATTAAGTAATTTAGTGGCTCGTAATACCTCGGAATAACACAGATACATATAAGTGGACTAACAACTATCGACCGGGCACCGGGAACTTGGACCGGGTGTCCAGCTAAGGACCGTCACCGAAACCGAAACTGAAACAGAAACCGAAACCGACTACGGAAGAACGGGTTGTTAACAAGGCAATATTCCTGTTATAGTGACGGTAATTGACTAAAACAAAAAGTGTGGTTTCTGTTCTGTCTGTCGGCAGTTGACGGCTTGACTAAAGTTTGAAGTAAAAGTAAAAAGTTGTAGAAATTATTTATGTTTTCCGTCAAATGTTTAAATTCTGCGGGCCGAGCAACGAGCCTGCACTCGCCCATTAAACTTGTGGTGTGACTGGATCGATCATAAAAACTGCCATAAAAGAATTTATCAGTACTCTCTGAGAGCATTCTATTAACATTACTACGCTGTAAAAAGGAAAGCACTTTCTTTTGACTTTCACCGCATATCCTCTGTAAAGAACCAAAATAACCCATTTTTATTTTAGCGAAAAAAAAACAATATCCACTATCTACACAAATAAATATTGAAACATCTCTTAAATGCAGTTAAATAGAACTTTTTACATTTTTCAAAAACATTTTAATGTTTTTACACTTTTAAAAAATATGTAATTCGAACATTTTGCACCTTTAAAAAACACAAAATTATAACATTTTGCACCTTTTCAAAACATAAAATTAGAACATTATGCACCTTTTTAAAAACATTGGAATTAGTGCATTTTGTACCTTTTCGAAAACATATAGTTCAAACATTTTGCACATTTTCAAAAACACAAAAATAGGACTTTTTTGAAGTTTTTCAATTAATTACTTGTACATACAACATTTTGCAGTTTTATAAACCATACAATCGGAACATTTTACGCTTTTCAAAAACTCTTACTAACATTTTACTTCCGCATATATTTCTCAATTTGTTTTTATGACATAGCTCATTTTGATTGTAGCTTGAATCGGAAATGGGTCATTTTGGTTCTTCACAGGCGATATGTAGATACTTTCTCTACACCACTCGCAAGTCGTAACAGTGGCAACTGGAAAAGCTCCAATTTGCTTGCGATCTCCAATCTGCGGAACCAACAGCTGATCAGTGAAGTTAGATTCCAGATTCTAAAAGAAAAGCTCACAAGTATGTACATGAATGCAAAACTGCAACCTGCAACTGCAACAGCCTTGACCGATATCATAGGCAATAAAAGATACGGGGTAGTCCATAAATGACGTTATGGGTAAGGTCACAGGGTCTAAGCTGGGCTAGTTACTGGCGACAAGTAACTAATGTCTTTAAAACGCAGCTATTTTAATCAATCAAAGCAATTATTAAGCTGGTACAAGGGGTAGAAATAATATTTGAATTACATCGTTTACGGACGACCCCTAAGTACTTAAGAAATCGCAGTGTGGCAGGAAGGCCGCTGAGCCTGAGCTGTATATTTATGATATAATAACTGCCTAAAATTAGCTTTTAAACCTATAGATTATAGATTAGATAGGAAGACGTAGTTAATACTCCATAGTGATTTTAAATTGCTTTTTATTACCAGAGTCTAATCAAATATCGGCAGCTGGTTTAATTAGGTAATTACTATGTAAAAGTAGCGCACGCAAGTAGTTATATATTCGATAAAATATTAAAGAAACTTGCAACAATTTTAGTAGGTGCGTGATTTATACTATACAATTAAAAAAAAATAAAAATGTTGAAGATATAGTTAAAACATTCCGCAGTTTCCAAAAAAATGTTGAATGTTAGGTAATGTAATATTTCTAACAATTCAAAACATGTAGACATACGTTTTGCTCTTTTCAGTGAATTGTTAACACAACTTTTTGCACTGCACTGGTCACAAACTTGTAATTAACATTTTACTCATCCATATTGTGTAGGTTAAATAACTGATTTTGCTTCTAACATAAATGGGGTATTCCATTAGGTTTTGATGCCTCCCTTACGATATTTCCAAAAATGAAAGTGTTGCTTTTACATTGGATAATTGTATTAATTATTATTTATCCTTTTCGGATATTTGCAAGATCCATGTGCCAGAAATTTCAACTGTGAAAAATGGAAAGAAATGCTTTGCCATCAGCAGAAGAAGATGTAGCTAATGATAATGATACTAGTGCAATAACAAATGGAAAATACTTTATTCCAGTCAACTCACATTTTACATTGGGCGAAGACGTAAGTTTTACATACATGCAAATATAACCTTAAGAAAACGTAATTATATTATGTTGTATTATGTGTTGAATTTATTTTTAAATATTGCTGTGTCAGCTTCGTTTTGAAACTATTCTTAAGCACCTACATAAGTCACTTTTTTTAAACAATGATTACTATTATTTTGTATTAAATATAGTGATCCATTGTAAATAAATTCATATATAAATTTCGTGCCATTTAACTGCAGGAACTGTCCCTAATTTTGAACCAAGGTTCTTTATCTACTAATGACTTGTTTCGATGTCGACTCGTCAGTTCACTGTGGCTCAACGTGTCCACAACAATTCTTCGAAAGGGGTCTTCAGGCTCCAATATATGGTTAGTACTTGACGAATCGTTACAAAAAGCTGGAGCTGAACCAGTGTTTCTTAATGCCCGTGCTAAATCCGTGCAATCCCGCTGCCTAGATGATCTGACTCAATTAATGTCAACATCCCGCAACTTTCCAACTTCAGTCTTACGCCTTCAATACAGTTCTTCTTTTTTGATCCGAACTGATCAAGATCCACTGCTTCCAAATCAGGATCTACCAAAGTTTTTTGAGCAACACGGGAGCAAAATCAAAGTACTAATTCTCGATGGCCCCGTCTCGATGAACCAACTAGTCGATCTTCTATTCACCTGCTGCCTAAATTTAGAAACTCTTGACTTAAGTAATGCGGAATTTTTATCTACAGATCACACATCGTTTAAAGATCTAGCCTCTCGTTTAAGGAACTGTGAGAAATCGAAAGTAGTTCCTTCTCCAACACTTTCTTTAAAAACTATCCACCTTTGCTCCAAATTTATCGAAGCAGATGAAAACCACTGTCAAATTTTGAAACTGCTCCTTCAAAATTCTTCAAAATTGAACTGTATTGAAAATGTTAGTAATTTTGCACTAGCCGAAATCAGAAAATATGGAAAAGTCGCCATGATTAAAAGTTTGTCCTTTGACACGAGCGATCTAGGGCGCTTGGCACATTTCGGAGCGAATCAGTTGCTGGCAATGGAAGAATTAATTACGTTTCAGCAAGTGACCTCAAAAAATGTCATGACCTTATCAAAACTTTTGGTGGATCGCTCTCGTTCGGATGAAGATCCGAACCTGGACCCACTTTCCCCAATAATTACATCACTAAATTCGTTAATTCAATCCCGCAAGAATACCTTAGAGAATTTGGAGATTATCGTGGAAACATCGGACCGCTTAACAATGCTAAGGATCCCACCAATGAAAAAATTAAAGACAATCATTTTAAGTGCAGGAATTATATCTTTTCGAAACGTGGATGAAGAGCCAGCAGAAATTCCTGAAAATAGTTTCGTATTTGGATTTGAAACAGGAATTCCAGCTTCGCAATATTTTCTTAGTCTAAATCATGTGGTTTTGATCGATGTAGACAGGTTTGACACTTTTCTTCGGTTCTTTCTGCTCAGTTTTTATTCCGGGACCGGTACCGGGACCTGGCCGACCCGAGCCGGTAGTATGTTAGAAGAAACTGTAACGGGAGTAGATCAACTGGCTATGCCCACAGTAGAAAATTTAACTATTGGCATGGATGTCTGGTCCAACATGCTCGAGGCAAAGCTGATTTCAAAAGTTTTTCCGAAGGTTCGGCATTTGAAAGTTAAATGTAAGACGAGTGGGAGGTGTTTCAGGAATTTTTTGTGGGTCCTTTGTCCCTTGGCAGAATCTATTGAGATTTATGGGATTTCAAAATTTAATCAGGGGACAGATGAAGATATTGAGTACACTGACCAGTTTTTTACGGGGTTCTCCCTCGACATGTGTGCTAAGTTAAGGGGTAATGAACTTCCACATGTTATGGGGAATCAGGAATCGATCCGGTTTTTGAGGGTTCGACCTTCCATTTGTGATCTGTCACGTAAGAAAAGCTTATATTATGAAAGAATGTTTTGATATAATTATTACCATGCGATTTTAGTTGCATTTTGAATAATTTGGAATTTTGATGCAGATAATGTACTGCGTTTATAGTTATAACATTTTAAAAAATTGGTAGTTAATGAATAAGCTCTAATTCAGGCTAAAAACAAAATGCAGTATTTACTAAAATAGACGTAAAATATCTTTAAGCTAAACCCAATTAAAAAATGTTTTGCACTTTTCAACATCATGCGGAAATTTTTTAATTTTATAAAAACATGTAAACAGAGAGCAATTTGGACTTTTCAAAAACTTCAAAAACTTGTAGATACAACATGCATTTAACAGGTTTAAAAAAAATATAAAATGCAATGTTTTACAGTTTTCCAAAAAACATATAGATAAAACATTTTACAGTTTTCTAAAAAAAAGTTTTGAATAAAACATTTTGAAGTTTTCTAAAAACCACGTAAATAGAATATTTTGTACTTATTCAAAACTTGTATTTTAAACAATTTACAGTTTTTCAAAACATGTGTAAGTAGAATATTTTGCACTTTTCGAAATATGTAAATAGAACATTTAACACTCTTGTTAATAAGATAATTTTCTCCTACACTTAAAAAAGTAATATACATATTTGCGTGAATATTTTGCATTAAAAAAGCATTTTACACTTCGAAAGCTCTTGATCAACAGTTTCTAAATTACATTCAACATCTTTCGCTGAATTTTTTGACATATCTAAAATCTAAAGCTTAAATTAGGTATATTTAATAATACAATTAATTATTCATATAAAAATTTTTCAATTGTTTGTTTTTGCACTGTAGGTCTTAAGGAGTTAAAGTTAAGATTTAGTAGATTGATGGGTCTAGGTCAATTTGCCTCTCACGTGTCAGGAGAATTTGGATTTCGAAAAATTCCCAAAGTGAAGATTATCATTTCATACGATAGATCTGAAATTTGCAAAGGCGATAATAAAGGTACGTACGTTTGCTTTGTAAAAACTGGTTTTTAAATCCCCCTGTTAATAAAGCAGAAATAAATTATCGCAAAATTTTAGTAACTGACGAAAACATAATTAAGTAACTCCGATAATTCCAATATAATTAAATATGATATTTAAACACTTGCTAATTACAATTAACTACTTGGTTCTGAATTTGTGGTAATTGCCATGCTTCATATGTTGTATTCTATTTTGTTTTATACTTCTAGATGATCCCAAGGCATACTTTGCGTCTATCGCCCCGTACGTCCAATTCCTGGAGGAGGGACCAAGACAACCATGGAAGGAGATGTAAAAATCTAGTCATGATTCATAAAGCAGTATTAATGAATTTATTACCAAAGAAACCGTCAGACCTGCATTTCCTTGTCATTAAGGATTTATACAACAATACAACATACATATTGAGTACTACAGTCAACAGTCACACATAATTTACTACTATACTGTGATTTAAAATAAATATCTCAATTTTTGTACCAAAAATTCATATTGTACCATAGATATAAGATGGCAAACACAGAGCCTTGTGGTTCTGGTTGGGCAACTGAAATGGCTTAATAAAATATTAAAAGGCTAACTACTTAAATCTTTTATAAATTCTGTATAATTATTTTATGTAATTATAGGGATTTTCCATAAATTATGTCAAGGAAATGTTCAGTGCTTGTGTTCGAATAATGATGACATCCTATGTTAAAGATATAGTCATTTACGCACCACGCACCGGTTATAGGTTCATTACAGAGGGGTCCGATTGTACGTAAATAACCAAAATGACCCATATAAAATTTAAGAATTTAAGCTGGAATCAAAATGATCTATGTCATTAAACCATGAGAAACATGCGTCAAATGTTATAATTAGGAGTTTTTGAAAAACGTAAAATGTTCTATGTACATGTTTTTGAAAAGGTGCGAAATGTTCAATTTACATATGTTTTAAAAAAGTGCAAAATATTCCATTTACACCCAAGTAAGGCTGGCCTATTTAAAACTCCCAGGGAGTTTAGGATCTTTGGGAAGGAGGGAGCAGTGGGAGTTTTGAGAGTTTTGACGACCCCCGGGAGTTTTAAGGACGCTCTCTCTGAAAACTCTCTAGAGAGTTCTCTAAACGCCGGGAGTTTTCACGCTGGGAGTTTTGGGAGTTTTAAAGGTGCAAAACTCCCAAAAACACGTCATCTGTGAGTAGCAGGTGTACTTTGTAGACTCTAATCAGTGAATCAATAAACCTATACTTTGGCGTTTGTTACCAAGAACTCTGCAGTTGGTCTTTCACTCAATATCATACCTCGATCATGAAACACATACTTGATCTCATACCAAATCACCAATTATAATGGTATATTCACATTGCAATTTTGCATACAAAAAACCTTTATTGATCGTTTAAAAGCAATTTAGACACGTATCTGTTTACATACATACCATAACAATAAATGACCGCCCTTTGAAATCAACTGACTGGTAAAATAAAAATTTATGCAATGACTTCCTTTTTAAAGAAAATATTTCAATCGAATTAAACACAAAACATTCAAACTATAATCACATTTCCAACCACCCTCTACTAAAAATAACAATAAAAGTCAAAAGTTGTAGCAGGTTTGTTGTCACTTTTCAAAAGCACTTATACAGAATATGTTGTAGCGTAGCTTTTAAAAGTACACTACTACTACGTTATTAACTTTTTTTGAAAAGTATGCAGATGCTGTGATTTACATTCTACCCTTTTTCTAATCACCTATTAGGTGAAACGGTCTGTTTAAAACAGACTGTTTCAAATATTTGCATGAGAGGAAAATAACTACGAATATTTTGCTTATTTCAAACGTAAGTAGAGCATAATGACTGCTTTAAATATTTTGTATTTTTTTATACATTTTATTTGTTTTTTTTAAATAGTTCATTTTAATTTTAATTCCAGTTTACAGTGTGTCCCTCTGGACTCTGGAATATGAGCACTAATTATCCCACTCGGGGTAACTCGGACGAGTCTGACGAGAAAATTTAGGTTTAGTTTAGGTCATCCCCGCCTTCCCCGCTATTAAGCCCGCCTTCCGCCTAATCGCCTATTCCGCCTATCCGCCTCCGCCTTAGGCGTTGGGCAAGAAACTGGAAAATAAATAATGTAGCATATTTAAACATATCCTTGCTTTTGCGCGCCAAGGCACCGGTGAATTGAAATAAATTCGGTTTGAGTTGAGAATTTAGGAATTAGGAATTTGATTTTCTATTTCTATTCATTTATTTTAAACAAAAAATTTAAACAGGATTTTGGATGTTGGCGTGGGCACGTTGGTCGTTTAAAACATGTTCATGAATCTAAAATTCCACACACTGATTGACTAAATAATAATTGCTCATCGTCCAGTACGTACATTGTACACACAAATGTAGGCAAGAATCCAAGAAGTGATTGTCTCTGAATTCTCTGATCCATGTCAATTTACAAATATCCGTCATCCGTGATTCCTTATTTGTTACTCCTGTCAACTGTCTGTTATTGTAATTTTTCTCGACTTTCATCAGTCAATCCAAAACTAGCTGAATTAAGGTAACTAAACTTACCCGTTGTTTTTAAAGACGGACAACGGAAGTCAACAGTTTATTCTATTTAAAGCAGATCAAAGATACTAAAAATATTTCAAGCAAGCACTTTTCTTCATTCAAGTTCCAACTCTCAACACAAATTTGTTACAAAACTATCAAAAGGATCAGGCAGGACTTGAACAAGTCACAAATGTGGGCTTCAGTAAGTAAATATGCTAATATTAAATATCAGTATTAATTATATTGAATGCACCGCACATGAACCTAATTGTAACTACCTATCTATACAAACAACACATATATGTACTATCTTTGTACTTTGACGATTTGGCAAGTTTGTTTTCATAGAAATGATAGTTATCATAGTAAATATCAATTCAGTAATTTAATCCTAATTAGGGGTCTAATTAAGGAACCAAAAGTATGAATTTCTAATTGTATATTGTAATTTTATTGTAATTTACAATTATTACAACTTACAATACAATATTAATTTGAAATACAATACAATATTTTTCTTACAATAGTTTAACAATATTACGGCACTAGTGCGGACGTATTTTTGCACATTAGCTTCAAGCTGCAACACACTCTTGCCAACTGCCATTTTTAAATAGTTGAAGGTTGGTTTCTGGTTTCATTTCTGTTTTCTACATTTTCGTAGGTGATGGATTCCGTTGAGGATGCTAAAATTAATCTAGAAATCAAGAAGAAAATAGAAAGCGCTGATTCTTGGCCAGAAGAAACTAAGGATGATTTACCAGTGACTCCAGAACTGGGTGTAGATGTAAGCATTGTAACTGTATAAAGTTTATTATTGTAAAATGTGGCGTCAACAGTTATGACAATAATGTTAAAAATACGTCAACCATCCTGTAAAGTCATTTTGAATATGAATATTTTTGTCATTCCTATTTCTTTTGGAGCAGGAACTAAATTTGATTTTTGGCAACTATTGGATCTCCACCGGGGACCTGTTAAACTTTCGGCTTGTGAACCAGAGTTGGTGTGAGGCAGCCACTACCACTTTGCTACGAAGAGACACTTGTTGCATTTCTTTGGAATTGGATTGGAACAAACAAGATTCTTGCTTCTATAAAGGTTGGGTCAGGAACAGAAATGATAACAAATTGAGCCAACTCACCCATTTTATGTCAAATTCCCAAAAGTTTCCAGCAACGGCTTTTAGCATACACACATCCTACATCCACGTCACCGACTACACTCAATACCCAGATATAGTCCTGTTTTTTAAGCTTCACGGGGACAAAATTAAAACACTGCGTCTTAGTGGTCTTATAACTCGAAAATGTTTGTTGGATTTTTGTTTGATAAATGCGCCAAGTTTAGAAATTCTTGATTTAAGGAGCGCAAAGTTGCGTTCTTTAGTTAAAGAGGCTGACAAAAGTGCTGATTTGAAATGGATGTCAAAAGCTCTTCGGTACAAGACTCTTCGTGTTGGAGACTGGTGTGACTACATCTACGATCCGGGCAGTGATATCCGGGAAGAAAGTCATTCCGACCGTGAACTTATTCACCTGCTGCTATCATCCCCCTCTAAGCTAAAGCTGCATCAAAGATGTGACGCTAAGTACGTTGAGCCGCGTTCTTCGAGCAGGAAAGGGACACCTCATAAGGAGTTTCAGATGCTTCGTTTTTGATACTTTCCACACTTTGAAACCAAATCTAATGAAGTTTGTTGCAATAAATCCGAAATTATCAACAGTCAATTTGGACTTGGGAATGGGACGTGAGAACCCAGAATCTAACATAGATGTACCTGTGCTAAATGCATTCATCAAATCCTTTAAAGACACAATTCAAGAATTTATTATTGATTTTACTTTAAGTACGTTTATATCTGGCCCACTATTGAAAATCCCACCAATGCGATGCTTAAAATCCATTTCTTTGACTTGTTGTAGTGGATACAATGAAGATGTAGAGTCAGATTACATTAATTTAAGGGCTGGAATTTTTGAATTTGAAAAGGATATCTCGTCAGAAAATTATTTTCCCAAGCTGAAAACAGTCAGTTTACATGCCGCCGAAGACCCACGTCATGTTGATGCCAGTCTTATGAGCTTCTTTGCATTTAAATCATTAGACAATAAGGATGGGGAATCTGTTTGGGGCAGCATGCCCAAAGTTGAAATTTTGAAAATTATCGATGCAGATGAAGCTATAAGATCCATCCGTGACGCTTCTGAGCAACCCCCTATAGAAATTGCATTGTTCTCAGAGATGTTTCCGAATATTCGTATTTTGAAAATCGGAACTGACGATGCTCAAAATCTTGCAAGTTCATGGTGGGGAATAAGTCCAAATGTTGAATTCATAGAAATTGATGGTCTTGAGTGTAATTCAAATGATGATGTGGAGCTGAGCCTTTTGGTCGACAAGTTTTTTACAGGCTTCTCGCTAGACATGTGTAAGAAGTTGCGAAAAACAGAGCTTCCACAAGAAATTTTGAATAATCCCGAGTTGCTGAACTTTTTGCGAGTTGACCCATCCGTCTGTGACTTACGAAGTAAGGATTTTGTTAACACTCCTATCATTGAATTATCCTCAAAAATGGGTATTTTGTGTCACGTGGATCACTTAATAAAGTTTTAAGAGCACATAGTGGTATAGATACACATATAAATTATGCTTGGATAAAATTAAATAAACATTCTTAACGTTACAGAATTGAAGGAACTGAAAGTGAGACTTACAGGTGAATTGTCGACTGAATTTGCAACTCATGTGACCGGAGCCTACGCCTTCTCCAAAATGCCAAATACAAAATGTATTATTTCCTACAGCCCAGACGTCTTGGCCTTTAATAGAGGTAGCCATATGTGTACACACTTATTCAACCTACCCAATTTTTTTATTTAACATGTTTCAACATAATTATTTGTTTGACAACCATAATGACCTGGGAATTTTCATATGTACACCACGATAAAACATTTAAGAGGATTGCAATTTTTTTATGTTATTTCAATTTCAGATCGGGATAGAAGAGAAGAACGAGAAAAAATCAATTACAGTGTCAACAACCACGAGGGTGGCAATCAATTTGTCGATGAAGAAAACCCAAACAACGACAATATCGGCGCTGAAAATAGTAATTGTCTTTTATAATTCCTGAAACTTAAATAAAGACGTACCTATTTGTATTAATCAATAAGCAATGCAGGAATTAAAATTGCAAGGATGCGTATTTTCATTATTTAGATACGAATGCCGACGGTCAGAATAAAAACGTGAAGAACTTTGATGCAGAGGACATTGACAATTAAGAAAACGAGGACGAAATAGAAGAGATTGCAAAATATGAAGAATTGTGCTTTGGATCAATTAGGTCCTACGTCCACATTGTTTACGAAACTCCAAACAGTTTCAGTTAATTTTAAGCATGAAAAATGGAAAAAATACAATGCAACAGTAACTAGGCTAGAAGTGATAAACTATATTCCATAGTCTTACGTTTTGGGGCTTGCGGCCTTTATTTCACGGAAAAGTTCCTATTTTTTGATATTATGCAAATATTTTTGTAGTATGAAACTACATTGGTACTCAGAGAAAAGTACAAATTGTTGTGTTTACAGGTTCCTAAGAAGTGTGAAATAATCCATTTATTTGATTTGAGAAAAGTCCAAAATGTTTGTATGCCCATGTTTTTATGTTACATTTTTTCAAGTGTCCAAAGCTGTTGTATTTTCATGTTTTTGAAATGTGTAAAATGTTGCATTTACCTATTTTTTGAAAAGCGGAAAAATCTCTTTTAAAGATTACAAACTGTGCGATTCGCAAGTTTTTCAAAAGTGCATCATGATGTATTTACCCGTTTTTTGAAAGGTGCAAAATGTTTAATTGTTATGTTTTGAAAGCGTGCCTAATAAATCATTTGCATGTTTTTGAAAAGCATAAAATGTTCTATTTACATATTTTTTTAAAGTGATAAATATTTTACATGTTTCAGTATTTTTGTATTATAGCTAAAAATGGAAATGGGTTATTTTGGTTCTTTACCGTTGATATGGTCCTAGAAATGGTAAAATTCCCATGACATAATTTATTGACGACCCCTCAACAGTTGAATACCGAGTGTGTCAGCGTCAGCAGTCAGCCAGCAGTAGCAGACAGCAGTGCATAATTAATTTAGTGCTATTTTCCCGCATCAAAAGTTTGAATTTCAAAACATGTAATTTGTACCAAACAAACCGTACGCTTCGCGACGTCCTTGAATATCTCTTGATTTTAATGGGAAGTACGCGCCAGCACTTGTAAATTGTAGGAAAAGCAGAAAAAGAAAAGTAGAAAAGAAATTATTTTATTTCTGACGTAATTACATTTTCATTTTACTACAATTTAAGTTTGTGCGAAATAACTATTCAAAACATTAATAATTAACTATCAACAATGCCGTAAAACTTACCATTTTAAAACCAACAACTTTTAAATATTTTAAGTAAGACACTGCCTAAAAGTAAATTTGAACTGTAAATTGTTACGAAGCAGTTTCTGACCTTCAACTTTCAAAATTTCACAAGTTTTTGAAAATAATTTGCTGTTCCCGTCACCCGTCTGCCTTTCCGTAACTTCCACATCTAGCATTTAAGCTGCTTGCTACATAATTTATTTTTGTAATTAATTTTTAATATTGAATACTGGTGATTGGTGATTGGATGGTCAAAAAATAAACAAGCAACAAGATTTTGACATTCAACATTCGTACAGAAAAAGAAATGGAAAAATACTCAAATATTTCACTTTCCTCATGTTTGATCTGTGCTGAAACTGAGTTGTGTAAAGTGCATCAACTTCCAAAATATAGTCGGCCCTACACTTCACAATTTAAAGAGAATATAAAAACATTTTGTAAATTCCTAGCACTGCCTACTCCAGAAGTAGAAGAGGCATATGAAAATGGATTTGCTATTTCGCCTCTGTGTCACGTTTGTCAGGAGAGAATTAAATTAGTGTCTTCATTATACAGTGAAAATGCAGAGTTGAATTCTAACCAACTTGACACGCTCAGAAATTCTATTGATGCGGATTTGGATCAAGAATATTATTTCGATGATGATGAGGCTGCTCCTGCTCCTAGTTTCAAAGTGGCGGTGGTGCCCTTAAAAAAAATTAAAAACGGAAACCAAAATAATTTAGATGAAAAAAATGTTGATATCAAAACTGTTTTTGAAACAGATGTTGATGTTAATTCAGATTTTTATCGTGACAGTGGTTTTTTATTCTCTTCCCCAGCTCATTTTCGTCAGCGACTTCGGCAACGTAAGTCATAAGTTGATCTTGTTTAAATAATTGTTGCTCATTGTGGAAATACGTTGCTCACATACATAGTATTTAATTTAATATTTTGCAGAATTGAAAATAAAACCACCGGTAAGAACAATACCCCAGCCAATAACAGTAACAGAAACAGACACAGTAACAGAAGCAGACACAGTAACAGAAACAGACACATCAGTTTCTGCAGCTAATGCCAGTGTATCGCCCTTACCAGCAGAAATAGCGGAGCTACCGGAAATTAACGACAAGAATGTTGACGAAATTGACGCCCAAACCACGGATGCAGTTGATTCTATTACTAATGCTTGGGTGGATCAATCGGATTTCACATTTCAGGAGATTGAAGTGATTGACTACGTTGAAGCCATCGTTGTTGCTAATCCCGATGCAGAAAGGTGATCCAGGAATACAAATTTTTATTTAATTTAAACAGTTTCTTACAAGTTGTACTTAACTTTCGTAATAATGCTCACTAATACTTTTGATTGTAAAAACATAGAAGCGGCAAAGACAAAGATGAAGACGATGCGGAATTCATAGCAAATTTGTTATTTGGTAATGCCATCAATTCTAATTCCTTACCACCCAATTCCTCACAACACCCAAATCCGCCGAAATCTGCTGGATCAGATGAAGACAATCCAGGAGAAATATCAGATACTGATACGGAATCGGAATCGGACGTGACCGATGCGAATTCCGATGAAGAAGTGTTAACGAGTGATAGTGAGAAATACGAGACAGACCCATTAAAAATTTGTAGAAAAATCAAAAATGCTACACCAAGCACAAGAATACCGAAACGGAAACCAAATCCGAAACTGGATCCAGCAACTTGCGTGGAATGCCCGTATAAAGGGCGTCCGGACAGTAGGGCTACGTGCGTTCGTTTGTTTCGGGATCAACGTCGGCTCGATGCCCATATCCAACGAATGCATCTCCGTAAGGCGGGAAATTGCTAATTAGCTAATTAATTCTGTTTTACAGCATCTCGACTTACACAACTTTGTTATTTCTCTAGACGAAAAATATCATCAATCGTACAAGTGCCAGTACTGTCCTGTGGGTGTCACTTCACTCAAAAAATTAGAAGACCATGAGAAGCTCCACACGGGGGCGAAAGATTCACTGTGCAGTACTTGTGGGGAGGCTTTTCGCACCGAAGCATTTCTCTTATCCCACCAAAGAAAGGTTCACGGGGACCCTTATCCATTTGTGTGCGAGACATGCTCTAAGGTCCGTTGACAATTTTGTACTTTTGAGCAGTGCCCCTCACGCGTTTGCAGTATACACGGTTAACTGGTTAAATTTGTATTTTTGGCCCCCAGGGTTTCAACTACAACTGTCACCTTCGTACACATCAGCTTACACACACTGGAGAATTTAAGTTTCGATGTGAGAAATGCAATGCTGGTTTCCATCACAAGTCTGCATTTAATACTCATAAGCTGATCCATACTCAAGAACGTAATTTTCAATGTGGGAGTAAGTGAAAGTCCGACGACAAGAGCTCCGATCGGGTCCGGGTGGGACCCAGGTCTTTAGGTCCAGGTCCAGGTTCGAATCCGGGTTCGGGTCCGGGTCTGAGCCTGGGTCCTGGTTAAAGTTCGGGTTAGAGTCCGGCTTTGGGGCCAGGTCCGGACCCGAGTCGAATTTAATAAAACATGTTGCTTTGAACCTGAATTTGGGTCCGGGTTCAATTTCAAGTTCGGCTGCGGGTCTGGAACCGGGTTCAAGAAATAAGGTACGTAGTGAGTGCAGGTGCATAAAAATTCGAACCCTAGGCCGCGGGTTCGGGTTTGGGTCCGGGTCTGGGTTAAAAAATTTGATTGAACCCATGATTTAGGTCAGGGTTTGGGTCTGGATCCATGATTTTCGGACCCAATCGGAGCTCCACACGAGAACCCTACATTTAATTAACTAGCTAACTAGTAAGATTTCTAATGTAGGGTCTAATTTTATTTGTAATTGTTTGTGTTTAGTTTGTTTCGCTACATTTCGTTCGAAGGGAACTCGGAGTTTTCATATGAAAAAACATGGGGAAAAATCGTGGGTGTGCGACATTTGCGGCAAAGTAAAATTTCCAATGATAATAATTCCTTTAGCAGCTTACGATTTTACAAGTTGTAGTGTTATGATTTGATATATTTTGTGTATTAACACCAGTTTTTAAAAGACCATAATATGCCGTCATGCATCTAGTTAAAGTTTTTTTTTGAAAATGCTTCATTTGTTTCCTACAGGCCTTCTGGAGTCAGTTTATACTAAAAAATCATAAGGACACACATCGGACTGACACGCCTTATGGATGCGACAAGTAAGCTAACTAGTCAGTGAAATTTTGATTTGAGACGCTTTTGAAAATTGCTTTAGATTGGTTTTGCTTCTTCACCCACACTAACGAGAACGACTGGACTGAGGATATATTACGCATTATGTTAATTGATTTTGATTTTGTTTTGCTACAGGTGCGACTTTAAAACCAAAACCAATGCAAATCTCAGATTCCATATAAAGTACACGCATGAAGGATTTAGGCCCAAAAAGAAGGTTAAAGACCCTGCTGATGATGATTCCAGTTACCGGGGTAATCGACAAAACTCACGTCGGCCCAGAAGTACAAGACAAACTAAAGTTCCAGCAAGATTAAGGCAATACGAATAAGATTTGTATTTCACTTCCATCCTTGGGTTCCAGCTGTCCTTGTAATCGTCCTAATTTGAATTAATTAATTATTTATTGAAATTCTTTTACGCTCAGGACGTTGAACACGAATATTTATAATATAACATTGTTTATAATTTTACTTTTGGCTTTAAATAAAGACCCAGCTTGCATTGTAATCTATAGCCGTAGCCGTAGCCGTAATACCCGTCCTTTATTGGAAAACCGACTCCCATACTTTGAGCCTGGTATATATTATGCAACACGGTCAACATTATATTTAAAACGGTATCGGTAATAAGACTTGTACTAAAATTAAAATATTATACTTATTAGCAAAATGCTACTTTTAATTGTCCATTCCAAACTGTATGTACTTATTTATTCCACGCATCTTATTTTCATTCCCCCTCAGCAAGTGAACGGTTTTCAAATCCCTCCTGTAGAAATAATTTTTGAACCACTTAAAAATTGTCAATTTGTCATTATGACCCACAATCAACGGAGCAGGTTTTTTGAAAATGCGTATCAAAAACTAACTCGGATGTTTTACCAGGAGCTGGGATCCTTAGTGTAAAACTACAAAAATTTGAGCAAAATCCATCGAATTACACAATATTTAAAATATTCAGAAAACTACGTTCACATTTTGATTCCAGTTCCTGGTAAAAATACACTGCTTCTAAATAAACCCTTTAAAAGGGAAGGTGTTTTCTCACTCCTTAGAAATGCGAGGCCCTTAACAGATATTTACTTGCTGATTGCGAGGAGATTCCACAGTAACAAACGCTACTGGTTTGTTGTAGAAGGTCTCTGAATGTTTCCGCCGATCAACTTTATTATTTTAGAATTTGACATATTTGCCAACAGTCCTATTATTTTAAGACCCCAGTATTTTGGGTACTTTCTATTTAATCTCTTGCAGAATATTCACATCTTGTTCCCGCTAAAAATCACACATGGAGATACATTTTGGTGCACTTCATACCAAAGTATTGTAAAAAAAATTCCGGGAATCTCGAAATGATTTTAGTGAATTGGTCGTAGGATTTAATTATGGAGACGAAGAAAGGCGTAAAAAAATTACGACTTAATCTTCACGTCTCACTGGCAAAGCTACATGGTTGCCCCTCTCCCTGTTACTACCACCAAATCAGCTGAAAACCTATTTAAAGAAAAATATGTGACTATTCTTTTGCCAGATAAATTCGATCAAATTCAAACGTATTTGACACAGTTAGACACAAATGGTAGCAACAAGAGCTTCGGCATTGCTCAAAGGCATGAATTTATATTAAATAATTCTATTACAGTTGCATCACCACGTAATTATTTTACAAAGTTTTCAGAAGATCGAACCTGCTACATGCTGCCCCAAGCAGAGTTGCCCACATATTCGTGGGCAATGCAAAAATATTTCGGAAAACGCCCACAAGTTGCAAGCGATTTGTTTTTAGAGCCCTACTATATTTGGAGATTTTTAATGCCCAATAATGGACGTCGTAGTTGACACTTTTATTCGACCTTTAAATACAGGGGTTTTTAAATATTGGTTTGATTTAAGTACAAAGTGTAGAGTCCTTAGTTTCGAATTTCGATTTTGTTTTTTGGGAAGGGAGCGGGATTGAAAACGAAAGCCAAGTGAGACACCTGGAAATTGCTGAATATAAAGCGCTGGATTTGGGAAACTCATTAATCGCTTCTGAATGGTATTGCTACATTGCTGGGTGTGCAGTGGGACTGCTGATGCTCTTTCGACAACTGATTTGGGAACATTACTGGTGGCGGGTATTAAGGGATGGGATTAAAAATTTTCTTCATTTAGTTTTGTCATTGACGCTACTTCTATTGTACATTGCGAGCGAAAGGCATGGTCATTAGACTCACAAAGAATTTTGAGGACTAAGCTAGCGAAATAGTAGTTTTCTCGAATTATTTAGGCTGTATTAGATGCTGAGCTTTATAGCTGTATCTATTGAAATGGTTTTGCGTCACTACAGGTTATTACTCCATTATGGTTTTATTTAGTTTATTGGTTGTGTTTAAACGGGAGAAAAGTAAAGAAGGAAGAGGGGAGTACGTCTTCAGATTAAGAGTACTGGTAATCTGTATGGTGGAGATGGGAGGCTGGGGAGGCTGGGAGCAAGGCAATGGAGTGAGGTAGGTAGGTATTTAGGTGCGTAATAAATCCGTAATGTATAATGGGATTTGAAGTAATACGATGCAATTCAGTGAGACAAAGAAGAAGGAGAGTTAATGCATAGTAAGTGTTGCGAATTATTAGTGTCTTTGCCAAGGTGTGCTAAATCTAATGCAAATTGAGACAGCGATGTAAGCATGCGTGCAGCGCAATATAATAAGATGCATAACCCAGGCCAATCAAATTGTGTATGGGCTGTATCAGTACACAGGCAGATTTATATACAAAATTACAATGTTTTTGAATTTATTACAATTTATACAACATTTATATACATGAAATACAGGACATTTAATTATTCAACGGTATACTTAACAGTATATACATTATATATCTAGGTTACATCTACACTATACTAATTATATACACTTCTTACAAGCTAGAGCTTAGTATTTAATAAATATATGTAGTTCACAAATAACATTGACATTAAACAGCTGGGTTGCTTATATACTGAACAATTGAAATACACAAATCTTACAAATACAGGACACTTAATTATTCAAAGATATACTTAACATTTATATATACATTATATATCTAGGTTACATCTACACTATACTAAATATATATACACTTCTTACAAGCTAGAGCTTAGTATTTAATAAATATATGTAGTTCACAAATAACATTGACATTAAACAGCTAGGTTGCTTATATACTGAACAATTGAAATACACGAGTCTTACAAATACAGGACACTTAATTATTTAACTGTACACTTAACAGTATATACATTATATATCTAGG
Source organism: Dicyrtomina minuta (assembly GCA_949802685.1). Classification (NCBI taxonomy): domain Eukaryota; kingdom Metazoa; phylum Arthropoda; class Collembola; order Symphypleona; family Dicyrtomidae; genus Dicyrtomina; species Dicyrtomina minuta. The sequence goes on along the minus strand of OX461808.1, from coordinate 176,020,621 downwards.
TTACATCTACACTATACTAATTATATACACTTCTTACAAGCTAGAGCGTAGTATTTAATAAATATATGTAGTTCACAAATAACATTGACATTTAACAGCTAGGTTGCTTATATACTGAACAATTGAAATACACAAATCTTACAAATACAGGACATTTAATAATTCAAAGGTATACTTAACATTTATATATACATTATATATCTAGGTTACATCTACACTATACTAATTATATACACTTCTTACAAGCTAGAGCTTAGTATTTAATAAATATATGTAGTTCACAAATAACATTGACATTAAACAGCTAAGTTACATATTTACACAATTGAAATACACAAGTCTTACAAATACAGAACATTTAATTATTCAAAGGTATACATAACAGTATATACATTATATATCTAGGTTACATTATTATGATACTATAAATATACAATTATTACAGAATAATATATTTACTTATTTAACAAATCTTTATGGCCAAAGGGCAAACTAAAATTACAATCATTGGGGTCTGAAAATACCCTTGATATATCTAATGTGTTAAATGCTAATCTATTAACACTCACTACGTACATGTTATGATCTACGGATCGTATAGAATTTACAATTATATTACACGGCTTGTCTGTTTCAAGCATTTGTTTATACTTGTCTTGCCTGCATTGGCGTAACGCAATAGCCGGAACACCTCTGCATTTCTGTTCTTCAATATTATTTAAATATAACATACTATACATTTTAGGCTTAAGTGTAATGAATTCTGATACATCTAAGCTCTGTATTCTTATTTTGCCACTCTCGTCTTTATTCAGAAGATACAACTCTGGATACTCATTTTCGTACTGCTTAAAAAACTCATGATTTCGTGGAATTTTGCTGAAATCAAATTCTGCACGTGCACTAACTATATCATCCCACAAAGTATTTAAGGGATCTAATATATCTAACTCGTATCCGTCGGTATCTGAATAATCCAAGTAAGCTCTATTCTGGAATATTCGACACAGCATATCAAACTTTTCATAGAAGTTAACTTTTGCATTGGCTAAAATTGCCAGTCCTGTAAGTGACAAGTCATCTGCACGATACCTCTTGAGGTATTGCGTAATAATACTTAAACAATCCGACAGACCATCAAAATCTTTACATCGTGGTGATGCAAGTAGTTTTTCAGCATGGGCGGTACTGGTGCAAATACTGGTTTCAACATAATCTTTAACTTTTTTTAAAGTCTTGCCATACAAAACATTGGATTGGAATTTAAGTAATTTGTTTTCAAAAGGGGTTTTTGCTTGCTTGCGTCTTTCTAAATTGGCATCTATATATGACTTGAAGTAACGTTGCTGTTTAAATCTAACGCCACAGTGTATTTTTAAGAGTACCATTCCCTTTGAAAGATAGTAGCGCAATTCCTTGAAATGAACTGTGTAATTGAATTTGTCATAAAGTGTTAACATAAGTCTTGGTCGGGATATAAAATGTTTAATTGAAGCGTTTTTGCGATATTTTAAATTGAACTGGCTCGGCATTTCTTCGAGCTTTATTACTCTCTGTTCCATGGCAAGAGGCAAATTTGCGTCGCGATTATGCAAATGCTCTGGGTATTGCAAGTCACAAACCAGTACATACCCATAGCTTCCTTCCGTACTTCCTAATTCGGTGTCAGTCCAGTCTATGTTTATAAGATCTTTTGTTTCCATGTACTCGTAATCAGACACTGGCATCAGTGCTTTCATACTATGTGGATATAAACTATTGATATCTAGTGAAAGTAAGTGTCTACGTGGCTGTGATGTATCTAACCCACCCGGACAACGTTCGTGATTAGCAGTCACATGTTTCTTTGCAAATATACATTGACCCCCCCTTATTCCATTTTTGGCAATGTCATATATCCTGTAATCTCTTATGTAATCTATTTTAGCTTTTGAATGTTTTAAAAAGCATTCCCATGAGAAGCTTGGCAAAGTTAAAGAATAGGTAGGATCCATTTCGTATGTTTCTATTCCGAATTTGCGAAAATTTTGCCAAACTTCTGCTAGGAATACTGTATCTAACAAACAAGTAAAACGCATGTAATCAGCTAATGTAAAAAGGTTGAATTTTGCACAGATGTTTTGAACAAGCTCCCATTCACTGTCTGGTATTGGCATATCATCAAGTAAAGATTTTCGAAAACAAGATCTTGTAGGAATAGGAATATCAAGACTTGTATTTTTAGTAAGAGACAAGAAAGGAAAATAAACAGGTTTTTGTAATAGCACAAGATCGTCATGGCACGGTTTTGATACTTTCAGTTTTTTTGCAAAAGAATCATGGCTTTTTGTAGGTAAAAATTTATATAAACACTGCTGTACTATTTTAAGTGACTTAGAGGTTTTTGCGTTAAGTGAATCTACAAGTTTAAATAAATCAGAGTCAAAAAATAAATTGGCATCCATGAAACGTATTTTAACTTTTGAAGCAAAAGATTTGCCAGTATAATTGGGTTGTTTTGAATTTTCAGAGGGATATTCTAAATTTAAATTAGGAAGCCACGTATCTTTTGCAGTTATCGTTATTGAAATAAATTCTTTTGGGGCTTTTGCAAGCGCTTTAACGATTTTGGAAGAAAAGAAATTAGTTTTCATTGCATTAATTAAAAGGTGATAATCAAAAGAACCTCCGTAGTGCGAAATAAGTGGGATCTCGTGCTTGTATTTAATATTTAGGTTACAACGACTACATGCAGCAAACTCAAAATTACCATGGTCGTGGTTATGATGAAACGTCCGGGTCGTCTTGGTTTCTTTACTGAATTGGCGCTCACACAGGTGGCAGTGCGTAGCTTGTTCAAACTGTACTCTTACACTTTCTGTTGGTTTTACTTTGTTATTTGTTTCTTTAATATGTGTAAGTAACCTGTTTGCCCAGTAAAATATACGTGTAAAAAAATGTTTAACTACATCTTCCCCATCAAAATACTCTATAGAAACAACGTTGTCTTTATCTTGCATTCGCCTGATAATAATAAAAGAATAAGCCGCAGGTGTAATTTCTGTTGTATACTTTGTGTTTGTTTTTGCAAGTTTAAAATCTTGAATAGGATTTGAAAACGTAAAGAACTTGTAAACAATGACAAAGGGGTACGGAAGTGTTTGCCATGGTTTTGCAAACTTGACTCTTTCCCATGGTTCAGGAAAAATGATTTTTCTTTCTTCACGAACTTGACAATTATCACTGTGCTGTTGTAAATTGTTTTCAGAGTTGAAACATTTTAAACACAATTCGCAAAAAAAAGCTTTCTTCTGTCGTCCATTACGCATAAATTTATCAAGATCTGTAATAAGAACTAAATGGTACGACTTGGTCTTTTCATTCTTTTCTTGATGATAAATTAAAAATAAATTACACAGTTCAGTTAACTCAGAATTACGCGACCGTCTTATAGGGACAATGTCGTCATCGCGGTGACACCAAATATCAATGCCAAGATTATTTTTAATTTCAAAATTATTTAAATCTTCGCCAATACGCAAACGACAATTAATATCAGTAAAATCAAATTGCGAAAAATAGGAAATATACTGGTCCGGGTCTTCTAGTTTTTGTTTAGCCCAGCGAGTAGTGTACGGTTTGTTTGTCTTCTTATTTACTTTATATCCAGCTAAGATTTCATTGCGGTATCTGTGAGCAGCAACACAGAATTTAAAGCAGTTTTCGCATTTGTTTTTAATATTTAAGTATCCGTTTCTTCTATAATTCAACTTTGGGAATTTAATATATCCCTTTGCTTCAGCATTTAAAAATAAATTTAAAACTCCTACTTTAAATTGAATAGAATTTACTTGCTGAACTGTCCAACCAGTACCGTACTTATTAAAATCATTTAAGTGTTGTATAACTTCACTTGCACTATTAAATATAAAGTTTTCAATTTCGTCTTCATTCATTATATCGTAATTCTTAGACACAAACTCAATGCTACGTTCTTCTTTTTTTGGTTCGTTTTCTACTATAGTTTCTAATTCTAATGCTACATCTATTATAAGTTGAGCCTTAATACTAATATGTACAGCTAAGTTTTGAGTTAACAATTTTACAATTGACTCGTATAGTTCAGTCAAAATGTATGTAATGTCTTGAAACTCTTCAGTTGGTTGATGAATGTAGGTCACCATTAGTCCCTTATGAGCTCTTGAGGATTCTTGAAATACATCCAGATCTATAAGTGACGAACGACGAGGGCGACGAGAAGGGCCTGCGGGACTATCTTCACTGCTGGTAGTAGTATCAAGTCCGTAGGTTGCTCCTGAACGACTAATTCCACCGCCAGTTAGATTTTGATTTCTGTTGTCATAGTGTGCACGACGCTCGCCGGGGTGCAGACATGAATGATGGGTTTTGTCAGAACAGAATCGGTTGCAATCTCCACAGTGATGAACATCCTCAACGTGAGCTTGGTACGCCACATATCTTCTGCATTCGAACAGAGATCTAGGCATGGAACACTCAAAGCGCTGAAAATCAACAAACACAGTATTATTAGAATCCAATGTATAATATACAATAAAATAACTACGAAATAAAATAAACAATGTAATATCACATGTACTTGACACCAAAATATACGTACATAGTCAGTAGTTCCAGTTTTGCGAACAGTTGGGAAGTTTGGTTGTTCGTGGTACTGAACTGCCGTGTTTGGTACAAGGGCTGGTTGATCCATGTTGAACAAGTAGTGTTGTAGATTCGATGCTTTTCGTATGTTCTAATGCTGTTCTTTGAGGCGAGTGGAGTGGGATGGAACGTTGATGTTCGGAGGAGTGCTTGAGATGGTGTGAGGGTCCCTATGAGTCTGCCGCGGTACTTATAGTTGATCCGTGGTGGGTGGTGGCCACCTGTTTCTGGTAAACCCCTTCTGATTTCACCAGGGACCATAGTTTACCATTGCGATAAATCTTGATCATTTTGAATACAAAGAGTAGTAGGACCAGGATAAACGACACGTAGATGGCTGCACATGCGCAGAAAGAGAAACAATAACAAATGCACATTTAGCAATGGTTTTAAAATGGACACGTGGTATATGCGCATCAAATGTTTTATTTAATATACATGTATATAATTGTATTAAACCTAATGGTGAATTTTGCACTCACTAATCAAGTCAAACGTTGTATTTACTACCGGTTTTGCTTCGTGTTGGTTGTACCTGTCCACTACATCAAGTATAATTCCGTTTTGCGTATTCAAATTTTCAAGCATATATTTTAAGGCTTGTAGAATCAACTTGTTGAATGAACTGGGCTTGGTCACGGCAGATGGCGTAATATCAGGGCTGGAAAATGACGGTTTGTCTTGCTGGAGGGTGTTTTGTATTGCTTCTAGGGCTATCTTTTCCTTTGTAAATAAACCATTATTGCTTGGTGTACTTTCAAAGCTTGGAACAGTGCTTTTAGTGTCAACTATTGGATTATTTATTTCATGTTGGGTATGCACTACAGTGTTGCAACATGTTGCAAGTAGGAGAAGCGCCAGTGCGCAAAAACGGAATGGTACACGTTGCAGAAACATTGTATAGCTTTGTATTGAACACTTTGGCATTACAAGGTAGACTAAAACTGTCTAATTGATGGCAGCTCTATTTATATATATCGAGATTTAACTTTCTTTAATGCACTTGTATTGCTGCGATTTCTCACGTATGCATATCCACGGCCCCGAACTGATTTTAGCTGTGGTTTCTTTATATTAGCTTGCGACATTACTTGCTCGTAGCTGAGCCACTCCTGAACTGGTAGTTGTTTTAACCTATCGACGCCAGATGGAGCACTGATGGAGGAACTTTCACTTGGTTCTTTGTAGTTTCCGCCAACGTGCATTGAAACTTCTTTGTAACAATCGATTTTATTCTCTGGCAAACAGCGGTGTTGCTTAGCAGCGTTCAAAGCCTTTTGCTCTTCTCGAATTTTCATAAGCTCAGCGTAGAGCTTGGGTTCAATTGCTTTCATAACAGTAGCCATAGCTATTTTAATTGTTTAAATTGTATATTTTATCAGCACAAATTATATCTGACAGAAGTGTAACACGGCAGATTTCACTGTTGTAAACTTTATGGAATATCGTTGCTAAGATTCGACGCACAAGGTTCTTGTTTCTTATATATAGTTTTTCCATGTTAACTAGACCCGTTTTTTTCAAAGTTTTTACAAGTCTATTTATTTGATTTGAATATCGCGGATCTATATGTTTGCAAAACTTATCTACGTTGAATATACACTCTGCTATAACATAAAGCAAATCAACAGTTGCACACTTAATGTAAGTTGAATATTCTCTTGGTTTTGAGTTTGCTAATAGTGATAGATATTCAAAGTTTTCTTCAAACAGACTTCTTTGCTTTCGTTCCACCGACATGATGAGTTTTATTTGTATACATATATGTCAGTACCATTCACAGGGAAAATGTTATTACGTACAAACATGTGTGGGTTCGGGCACTGTGGATGCAAGTCCAAGAACAAGTAACTATGTTGGCGTAGACTGCATGCTTTTTCGTATGCTTCTTGCAAAAACTTCTTACGACTAGGTGCAATTTGTCTTGCAATTTGGTTAATTATGCTACGGTCTCTAGGCACGTCAAAAAGAACTAGATATTTCGTACTTAAACTAGTGGTTCTCAGTTCTTTAGAAAAGGCGTTTTGCAGAATAAGTATTACACTGAAATTCATATGATGAGACAATTCTGTGAAAATTTTCTGAACTAATTGTCTAGCCTTATGATTTGCTTCCATAAAGTTTAAATGATCGTCAAAAACAACAAGACATGGGCTGTCTATGTCTTGAATCAGTGACTCAATATTATCTATATCAGATGTTAAAGTTATATCTTCATCTTCTAGAAAATCAGTGCTTGAAAATTCTGGTTGGTCAGTATGTACACTTATATACAACACTTTATTAATATTATTTCCAATTATTTGCCTACGGCGCTTAACAATTTCTAAACACAGAGTACTTTTACCAGAAAAACTAGGGCCACATAGCATAGCCGTAAAAGGGTGTAATAATTTAAAGTCAACAGTATCTGATGTTGCCATCGTCAAGTGCAAACAACAACTGATCAGAACTCACAAAGAACAAGTATATTTAAGGAATATTTACAATATATTATAATAGCTAATTATTTATACGACTATTTCTTATACAATTTGCTACTTATTCTTAAACTATTTACATTTTATACATTTTTATTATTATATATACAATTAACATATGTTTATTCAGACATTTTACAAATATGTATATAGTACTCTGTGTATTCATTTACAATTTTACTTAAACATTAACTTATGACTTATATTATATACAAAAACATATATATATATAGCAGTAGAGTGCGTATATGTGATCATGCCTTAAGTGTGATCAGTGGCTGGTGCTAAAGCACAAGCTGCATCAGAAATCCTTTACTAGCCGGTAATGATAGCTTGTACTCTTAACTAACGACAGTATAATTTAGGGTGCGAAACTTTGAAAACCTGGGCAGAGTAAAATCGTCGAAGTCCGAATATCAGAATAACTCGTATTCTGAATTTTTTTCCGAGTTTTCAAATTTCAAAATTTCTAGTGTTGTACATTTTAGAATTAAACAACGTGTGCAACGTGATTGATACATTCATTACCAACTAGTTGAAGATACTGTTTGAGATTTTCGTACGGAGAGTTCCCACTAAAATAGATAAAAGGTCAAAGTGTCAAATCCGGGAGTTGTGCTATAATGTGATCATTCTATGAGCTCTAAATGTGATCAGAGCTGCAGATGGCTAAAAGCATCGAATCAACTCAGTTTATCAAACAGCTTATTAAAATAAGTTGACAATGCTGTTTTACATCATTAGGGATCGTCCATAAATGATGTCCGGATAGGTGTGGGTCCAGTCAGATTTTGAAGACATATTACATATAGCGGTTTAAGTAATGTTGATGTCATGACAATCATGACATAGAGGTGAATGGGTCATGTCCTAATAAAGTTTTAATTTGGGTGACATTATTTATGAACCATCCCTTACAGCAAATTTTGATTTTGTGTAAATTAGAAAAATGGGTGGGTATTAAAATTCAGTGTATCGTTAGCATTATTGTGGTGTGTAGCTCAAGATAAATCCACTAGTTCAGGAATTCCTCGATCATTTACGCGATTGCTGTTACTATCACATGTTACAGATGCCGAATTATCGTTTATTTGATTTTTACTCACCAAGATTTTACATCATTTATGGGTAACCCCTTAAAAATCGTCCTTAAAGAATGTCATCGTTCGGGTCAGCTGGTCTAGCCAGATATTGATGACTGATGACATTCCATTTTAAAATAGTCGCTAACTCAATGGTAAGAGATCATCCGTAAATGATGTCAGGGGTACGGTTAGTGGGTCAGCTAGGATCTTGATGACAACGTAGGTTAAAGATATCCATCTATTCTACACAATGGTTCGGTTGATGACAGGGTAATCATAGGGTCGTAGAAATGGAGATATTTCGATGACATCATTTATGGGCAACCCCTAAAATGATAAAATAGTGGTGGGACAAAATGTCATTAATTTTGTGACGCCATTTGCAGACCACCCCAAAACATGTGATTTTGTATTTAGTGTTATTTAAACTCTCATAAATGGAACCTAATATCGCATTATCTTTCATTTTCCATCTTATCTGAAAGTTTTCTAGAGTGATCACATAAAAGGCACTAACTTTCACTGTAATATTAATGCAATTTTAACATGATCACATTTTGGGACACGGTGATCACATTTACAGCATTTTTGTAATATCGAAAATTATCGAAGATATTTCATACAATTCGGTATAAGTCTTCGAATTTTCAGTTTATCGGTTTGATATTTTAAGGGTACATAGAGAATGAACTGGCTAGTATTTAAATACATAAACAGTGAATTTGGAGGAAGTACAAACAAAGTTACAGATTTTCAAAGTTGAAAAAAAATGAACCCGATCACACATACGCACTCCCCTACTATATAGTTTATACAATTTTATTACTATACTATTACTATTACTATAGTTTTACAATAAACTGTGGTTTTCACAATAAATAGACAATGTTTTATTCTTAAATGTATTACAATACACAATAGGTTTACAAAAACGGTTGCTTAATTGCTATATATTTACAATATACACTTCCTATTGTTATATCTTAAGCCTAGGGATACCATAACATATTTTTACAAAACTCGGGACAACATACTTTACAGGTATTAGACTGTAACTTATATCTATGTGTAGAACACTTGCTTAACATAGGGATCATATTTACAAACTTTTTAACTTTTCTATCATTAACTAGTACAGAACATGTAAATACATTTATGAAATCTTGGTATGAAATACCAATTGCACGCGAATATAAGAAATATAAACAATACATTCCGCAAACAGTAGATCGTCCACTCTGCAGTGCTGTACAATTTTCTGCAATAACGTATCTGCCTGGCACTTCAAGGTTTTTGTATTGCTGAATTGGGAAACCATAGGAGTCGAAATATTCAAAGGATTCTCTCGAAACGATCCAGTAACAAATCCAGTGACGCCTAGTGCCCTCTAGCTTGTCTGTATTTTGTTTTATTGCAATTAGATACGATAGTTCACCGTTGCTGGTTTCTTTTCTTGCGTTTTCTAATGTAATCTTCATTTCGTCTGCAGCTATAACGTAGTATTTGATGCTTGTTCCGCCAAGTAAGATTCCGAGACATTGCTCCAACTTTGCTGTATTCATTCTGCACGCGCGTGTTTTTGTTGGTCAGTCAGCTTCTATTTAGCAACAGACATGTCTTGAATTCGCACACGTCGTTTTATGCACAATTGTCTAAGGTGTTTGGGCAGAAAGCTTGATGGTTTGCTACATACATCTTAACGGTTGATGATAACTTGTTTATTTCGGTCAATCTCAACTACGGTTTGGTACTGGCTAAACAGTATAGCCGTAACAGACGTGGTCAATGCGGTTCTGAATTTCAACTGGATTTGAACTTGACCAGATTTATTCACACTCAGTGCATTAGCCTGTGTAGGTACCAGCTCGAATGCAAACAAGACTCTTCCTTTGGTGTAGTTCTGCTGAGATATGCCATTTCCTAGGGTTGGGTTGGCTGCGGTCTTCTTCAATGTATTCAAAGCAAGTAGATAATTATCTTGACCATTACCAGAGGCATCTTTAAAACTCATAGGCAATGTCTTGTACTCTATTGCTTCTTGGTTCATTGAAACTGTGATTTCGCTGAGATTAAAGTGTTGAAAGTTGCAAAATGACTTGGTCAGCTTCGCCAAGTACGCTGCAGAATCAACAAGTCCAAAAACTATATACTGCGGCAACCTGCCGTTAATACAGTTATCCAATGAGTGCGAGCTGACTCCAGATGGAATGACAAAGTTTTTGATCTCAGGTTCAAGGCAAGGATACTTCAAAGTCCCATTGTTGAGATTAAGTCTATGCTTCTCAATTGCCATTGGAGATATTGTCTGCCGCTTCAAGTACAGTACAGCATTAACAATGTCTACACGAAATGGACAGCCAGAATACCCAGACCTTGTTTCAGTTTCAGCGTCAATGCAGAAGGCAGGATGAGATCTGCGCATGATAATTCGGATATCAGTTTCTCCAGGCAGCATTCGCGTTTGTTCAAAGAATGGTGACTCGGGTCTTCCTACCATAGTAAACGGTTTTGACTGTGTTGCAATATTGTATCTTGCCAAAAATCCGGTGTCTGTTTTCTTAAATTCATCGGGAGTAATGTTTGGGTAGTACAGCTGATCCAACATTCCATTGTTCTTTTCGATTGGGTTTGATGAAAGTTCCCGTTTCAAGTATGAACTAATAGCATAGTGGTTCGAGTTGTCACTCACGAGTTGGCCATTAAGAAAGAATTCCATGTTACTGAATAGGCCATAGAACAGCATAGAACACGGGGCGACCACGTCGGTAGCTGCGATCTCCTTGCCATCTGCTAGCATTACACGGCAAGCTAGTTCCAAGTGGGATTCGTTCAAGTTGTAGTATTTTCCAGGAGATTTCAGTATGTCGAATATAAGGGGATTCTCATTATCTCTTGGACTGAGTACTGGATAATATGGGTAATATTCGGGTGCATCTTCAAGACTTATATTGGTCGGGGGAAGTTTATCAAGCACTAGGTTGCTTTGAATAGACTTCTGGGACCCCTCGTACACTGTCGGTTCGTCGTAAAAGCCTTGTGTTTCCATTATTTGCGAAGCTGCTAATAGACTTTTGATACTGCTTCGTGGTAGTCAGGATGTTGAATGACAAAAATTTCAGCAAACAGTAGTTTATAACTTATCGTCGTCGGCTGATGTTGCGCCTACGTCCTGCCCCAGTCTGGGTAGAACTCCTGCTTGATACAGTTCGTCTTACACGAGAGACTGGGGTTTTTCGCAGCCGACCCCCAATTTGCGTTCTCTTCTTAACACGCCTGCCCCGTGATCCTCCAGCTTGAGTGCGCCTGTACACCATCCTTCCGCCTCCACTCTGACTGGCTCGAGCTGGTGGTTTACGTGATGTACTTCTGTGTTTATTGCACGAAGTGCGACAATGAGATACTCTGCATTTACGGCCTGTGGCAGTTGGTTTAGTGGTTCTACGTTGCTTCAATGGCACAAGATATTGATTTTCTTCGACACTTGAATCGCCTAATGAATTTCCGATAGGTTCTGCAGTTTCAATTGCTACACTATTATCGCCTGCCCCCATTTGGCTTTTGTTGCTGTCTTTATTTTGATTTGCAGAAATAGGTTCAAGAACACAGTATTCACCAAGCAAGCTATCTTTTACAATGTCTTCGTCCACTACACTTGAATTTGTGTCGTAAATGTTTTTGCACAGTATCTTACGCATTATTAATAAACAACAATGTTTATTTAAGCACTAGTTTGAATGCATTTGGACTGGTTTGCAATAATAGGATTTTAGAACTTGCTCTTCAAAAGATTTGATGTTGTCACTTCAAAGGTTAAATAAGAATAACTGCTAAATTCGCACGTCTTCGCCTTTTATACTTGGCGGCATGTTGTTTGCTTAGAAATTGCGAGGTCGAAACTGCAATTCAATTATAGTCTGAGTATTGGCATCAAGTTGCACAAGGGAACGGTACTCATTGACCAAACTGAATCTCATTACTTGATGTTGTTGTCTGTGTAATGGCACAAACAGTATAGGGACAAAGCTGTGGACAGTCTCATTAGTGTAGTCATTAGATATATCGACTGCTCGCAGTAACGGCAGTGAATGAGAGGCGTATAACTGGTTTTCAACTAGGCTGCATAATACAAGAAGCCTCGTTGCTGGTACAGTGTGTTCAGGCTCAACGTCCTCTTCAAATTGTTCTTTTTCTACTTCTCGTTCTTCTTCTTTTGCTAATTCCTGTCTCAGTTGCGCAGACTCGCCAGCTTTGAATATAAAATTGTCATCAAAGCCGAAAAATCGATTCACAAGTAGTGGCAGCTGTACTGTGATATCTTCGGGCATGCCTGGTATACTCAGGTGTCCATCCGCATGTTCAAACTGTACTTGCGTATCAGCCCACAAATTTTTCATTAAAGTACAATTAATTTCATGCACCACGTGATCCAAATCAAGTTCTTCTGGTTCGTTCATTGGAATAAAGTTTGCATATTTTTTGAATAATCGCAAGTCCATATATTCATAGTCCACAATGTTATTGTATAACTCTTCGTCTAAATCAAATTCAGATTCGTAGACGCCATTATAAAACTTGTCGTGCTGTTGCAGTCCTAAGCACAATGCGATGGGTTCAGGCAAAACCACATACTCGTTCTCACTGCCTTTAAATGTAAGCTTGCACTTTGTATTACTTTCATCTAACGGAAATTCAATCTTAAGATTTATATTATAAAACTCTGGGTCATTCATTTCAACGTTGAATCGTTCAAAGAATTTGCGAAAATCAGAGTCTCCATGGTTATTCTCTCTTCTAAACATTAAAAAGTTCTCAAAGCCTTGGTAAAGCTGTATAATGTTTTCCATATTTTGAATTTTCTCAGCTCCAAAATTAAAGTTTGCACCAATGGGAATACTTTCCATGTCAGTTTCAAGTACATTGGCATACGGATAATGGTTTCCTGACATAAATCTGGATCTATTTTGCTTACAAAATGATGAAAGTGATTTGGGAATTTCAATAATGACACTATTTGATGAGGACAGGTTCTGGAGTAGCATATGTATATTGCCAGGGTCCAAGCTCAATGCTTTCTGTGCAACGTCCAATGGCACAGTGTCTTTATTTAGCCTTAGCTTGGTAGTGAGTCCACTCATAAATTCTTTCAAGGTCGTTTCTTGGTTTTGAAAGTTGACAAATGTCTTGATAGTTGGCTTGTAGTTTGGAAATAATTTGCCAATTGCATCCTCTTCAACGGCAGTTGTGTTTCGCACTTTACGTACTCGTGGTCTCTGAACAGGTTGCATCAGAGCAGGTTGTGGGCTTGAAGTATACCTCAGGCTTACGAGTCCAACGTCATAGTTTTGCAGATCCAAAGGGTATGGCAACACAGCTACAAAGCTTGCTGGTGTGTTATCTGTATATACACTATTTTGCTGGTCACTTGTAACTGTCACGTATATATTCTTGGAACCAATAGGATCTCGGTCTAACGGCGAGCAGTAATGGCCGTCCAGTCTTCTTCGTTTTTGCGAAAATTGCTGTTGTATGACATTGGAAAACAAGGGCAAGAATCCAGAAGGCTCCATTGTAGCAGATATTAGGCTAGGCTCAGCTCTTCACTATAGAATGCTCCTGTTATAGGCGTGTTATTCAAATCTTCAAGGTAGTAGGTTATAGGTATAGTCTCAAAGTTTACTGACTTTACAAGGAACAATTCCTCCGAGTACGATTGGCTATATCCTGTTTGAAATACAAACGACGAATGCATGTAAAACCTAAAGTGTATCTCCTTATATATACTGTGTTTGTTCACCCACGTGTATTTATTACATGTACCTTTATCAAATAAGAGTTTTGTTCGGCTAATTCTAACACGGTCGCCGGGGGAATACTTTGCCTTTTTTTTGTCAGTGTTGTTAATTATATCTGAAAACATTGTTCTCCAGACTTGGTTCTCGTTCAATCGATTAACTTGAGAGGGCGCCATCTGTATTGTTGAGTGGAATGTGTTGTTGTATACCTTTACAAAGGCGGGAAAAATATCTATAATCCTAGTTGTATTTCTCTCAGTCATGTACCTAGCAATCCGCTGAAAGATGGTCCTATACCAAACAAAGCATGTAATCTTTAGTATACGTGACTATATAATATTGTATCTAGATATATACAAGCTTACTATGCTAGCTGACTAACCTTATAACCCGCTCTACTATACTAGACTTTGTCTCGCTATATGTGTTATAGTACTTGATTCCATGAGTTTTTAAAAACTGTTTAAACGACTTGGCGCGAAATTCTGTGCCTGTATACAAATTAATATAATAGGGTCAAGCTACAATTTATAATAATTTAAATTAAATAGATTTATATAACTCTAATACTAATTTATAATATTATTATAATATACGTAAGACATTGAAGGCTGACACACCTTGGTCTGTAAATAGGTATATTGGAGTCTTCTTTGATTCTTTAAAAATATCTTTAAAAGCTTTGATAACTGACTCGGGTTTCTTGTTTTTAATAAAACGGCAGTACAATTTCTTTGAAAATGCATCAATAACGAATAAAATATTAGCATAGCCGGAACTATCTTTAGCAAATTCTTTCCCCAAGATTTTCAAATCCGCACAGTAAATTTCCCCTTCCATATTAACTAAAGTTCTTCGTCGTTTAAAGTTTTTGCGTACAGGCCGGTGCATTGAAAATGAACGCAGCTGACTAAGCTCCTTATTTACTACTGCTTTATCATGAAAGTTTTTGTTATTCTTGAGAAAACCACTGAGGGCCGGATACGAACCCTTGAATCTAGAGTTTAAATATGATTTACGTATTTCTGCCATATTTAGAGCTGTAATAATTACTGACCATCATTGAACAACTGTCGATTGTAAATGCATACGGAGTCTTAAAATCAATGCTTTGTATACACTCTCAGCCACATTTACATTTATACACTATTTATTATTAGACAATATATTATTGACAAGGTGTACATAGTATTTTTTGGGCTTTTAATTTTAAAATTAAAACTACCACCGAGACTTGCATTATTTTCTATGTAGGATTGTACATTATTCTACTAAAGTATTAGTTAACATTTACAAAAATCGTTTCACTTGTTCCTTTATATTTGCTTTGCGTGCTTCCCTGCTACTAACTTGTAGTTCTTGCAACCTTTCCTCCTCCTTCCACCGTAACTCCATCTCGCGCTTGTGAGAAACATTTAACATCCTACTAGCTTGAATTATTTCACTGTCCAAAATCATTAGATTTTCAAATGACGCAAACCGGGACAACGCCACGTATGTTGTACACGCAATCATTTCTCTTGTGTCTAGAAATACACAGCCAATTGGTATAGTTGTTCCCTGTGACCTGAAAATATAATAAATTCCCAAACGATTATTCTGCGCTCTTGGCTACGGTGTACACAAATTTACTAGTGCTGAAAATCAATAAAGTACAATATTTTTGATGAATACACACCTATGAATTGTCATTGCCCAACTTAGAACCAGTGGAAATGTATGCACTCGGACATACTGCTGTGTTTCAAGGTCCAGTTCATTACTTTCAGTCTTGGAAATTCGGCAACCTTGCCCTCTTGACGTAACTACGATGTCGTTTCCTCTGTAGAACGGAAAGTGAACAATAATAGCCTCAACAAAGTTTGCCCAGTAGAGCCTGTTACGCGATGAACTAAAGACAATATCGACAACTGTGCCTCTGCTGCCATTCACAAGATTTGCCTTTACATCCAAGTTCTTTGTTAACATTATCGGGACACCATAATCGATTTCCAAAGGATCTTTTGCAAGTGACGAGTGCTCAGCAATAACGGCAGGTATTTCAGTAAAATCCGGATGCAGTTTTCGTATCATTTTTCTGTACGATAAAAACAAGTAACAGAACAACACATTTAGTAAAAAGTTTTACACAATTAGAATTAGCACTATATATTTATACAAGCTAGTCGTCGTCACTGCCAGTCATTGTCAGATTCAGATTCAGTGTCACTTTCGGATTCGTCGCCAAGTCTTACTGCGAAAAGGGGCTTTTTGTATAATGGGTTAGCAAGTAATAATCGTGCGTGTAAATAACTTCTGTACGACATTGTTGGCATCCTTAGGCCAGCCTCTCTAATTCTTGAAGCTGACACAGAATTAAATATTTGAAAATTTTCACGCTTCAAGTGTATGCCTGAATGTTTCTTTAAAAACCGTAAAGGATGTCTGTTGATGAAAAAACAGTCAAAGCAATTAAACTTTTCTCTGACAGATAGTATAAAATAGGAAACAAGGACTCCAAAAAGCTGAACATGGCACTTTGAGCATTTGTATTTGTCTTTCGGCTTTACTTTTAAATGATGGGTTGGAATATAGTTTCGGTAAACTCCGTCAACTAAATATTTTTGACGATTTTCTGACCATTTGTCTGAATCACACTCTTTACAATAAAAAGTCTCGCTTTGACTTGAAACTACAACCAGGGAATCGTTGCAAGACAAGCAAAACGTAATGGATTGCTTGCATTCCAACAGGACTGAGCCGCGACAGTGAATTGCCCAGTGGTTGTCTACTTGAGGCTTCATTGCGACTAAATAAAATAATTAAATAAAGACTTGTATCACTGCAGTGGGGTTATAACCAAAAGAAGAAACTCTACCCAGCAAATCCCTTTGAATCTGAGTTTGTATAGCATGACATATATTGGGGGTTGTAGGAGACAGTCTTAATACGACATGCGCTGCAGCCTATTTTATTAAAGTATAAATAAATATAAAAAAAATATAACTAGAAGATATAAATGTATAAATAATTTACGTGCATACACAAGGCAATAAAATACTGACTTGTTGTGAGCGGCAACGTTGATGTTGAGTTCGTACAGATGTATTGATTTTTCAAATGCTTGAATTTCCTCGGTGCTGAGACGTGTTCTCAATACATGCTTTTGACGTTGTTGAATATTAAAAAGATCTAACGGAGTACATCGCCAGTACCTTAGCCTCATAAGAAACTCGTAGTACTGTTGCTGCTTTGGATCTGTAGTATTTTGTCTAAATGGTTTGTCCAAAACAAACGCCGTAGTAAAAGAGTTGTAAATTTGAATTGCGGCAACAATGTCGTCGGTCACGTTAGTTACAAATTTAGTATACAGTGCATAATCGCCGCAGCAAGAAGTTTGGTTGAAATCTCCAAACATGACGATCGTTCTACCTGCAAACGGCATCGAGGCTCGCGCGGGATCAACTAGTTTAAAATATTGGTCGACAAAATAAAGAAGGCGCAGACCAACAGTTGATACCTCATCTATTAATAAAACTTTGACGTTTTGAAAAGCAATTTTATCTGCTTGTGATATTCCATTGCTTGATTGGTATAACAAAGTTCCGTTGGTATGTGGACGAATCTTAAAGCAACTGTGAAATGTTGTTCCTCTTAAACTTGAAGCACAAATGCCCATGAACGAAACAGTTCGAAACGAAAATTTGCTATCTCGACTTTGTTTTTGTGACAGTATATGGTTTATTGTTTTTAGAGCCTGAGACTTTCCAGCTCCTGGAGTACCTGTGACAATCATTCTCAACGGGTTTTGGTAAAACTGTTTTTCAAGCAACTCAATTTGATTTCTGACAAGATCAATAATTCGTTTCTGAGCGGGTGACATAAAAGTGTACGACACTTCTGGAGGTTGTGACATTTCTAATATTGCAGCTAGTGTCAAATCGTCAAACTGAGTTCGATCAAATGAGTACAATGGTTCCCACTTTAATGTTTTATCAGAAATAGAACTAGACAAATCACACTCACACTTACAATCTTCGTTGTCTCTGGCACTGAGTCGATGCTTGTAAAAACAACTTGTACAAAGTGAGTGATTTAAATTGAAAGCATAGAAACGCGACTGTGGCATTAGTGGTTTGTGTGGCAATGGTTCTGAGTATAGTCTAGGTAAGCCTGGCCGAATTGCCTCCCTATATTCTTTCAACGTTTTTTCGGCAACCTCTGCAAACTCAAAAGAAGTTCGTTTACATGAGCAGCATTTTATGTGTCTACAACAAACTCTTCCCGCTGGCTCATGCGATTCTCGTTCTGAGGATGGCAAGCTTTGTAATACTACTAGTGGTGGCTCTAGCCAAAGTTGACCGTCGCGAGTGTTTGCACAAAGAAGTCTCTGAAGTTGTAAAGAAAAATATATTATACTTCCGTGGCACTGTCCACAAGTGAATCGATGTTGAACTGAACGAAAATTGTTAGTATGAAACCTGGCATTCAAGTCTCTATTAAAGTATTTGGGTTCTGTTAGTCGAACCCATAAACTTCTCTTAGCAAAAACCGAAGCGCCACAAAACTGGCAGCTTATGAAAGTCAGCATGCTACAGTACAAATTGCTCGGATCCACAACATTCATACAATAGCAGCTCTCCTGGAGATGGACTTCTCAATTGAATTGTGCTGGACAACTGAATTTAAAATATACAAGTATTGGAACTTTGTTATTATAGTTTCTTGTTCTTGGACTCGTAAAAAGGGGTGGTGGGTAGGGCTATGTTTTACCTCTACCAATCACAGGACGCAATTTTTAGACCCCCATTTTGATCACCCGTCTTCATGAATTAGCATAACTGCAAACTCTGAGGGACCAAACTTAAACATCGCTACATTAATAACCTCTGGCCACTACAATCAATGATATTAATAGGCAAAGCTTGCCATTTTTAAAACCATTCTGTGTTCAACTTTCAAAGTCAACTTGTCTCCTCAATTTCTGGTCTCGTTTAATACAACTCTTAACTATACTACCCAACCATGCAACAAGGAAAAGAAATAAAGCAAGCTCGACAACATCAAGATTACTCTTACAATTCCAAATTAACCCAAGGAAGAAACAGACTTTTGATGTTGCCAAAGCAAACAATTCAAAACAGTCCTCGTGTGACACCATATGGACTCGACAGAAACCATGGACATGGCAAGTGGAACTCTGACTGCAAATCAGTCAATGCATTGTCAACTGAAAACGACAACTACAACAGCGAAGACTTGACCGGCTTTAATGCGCGTAGCATTACTGCTCAAGACTGGAAGTTTTTCGAGACGTTTGACACTACTGTTATTTACGAGACTCCAAAAGTTGAAGACCAAATTCGAGCACGGCTTGTCTACGACCAGTATCTGCAGGCCCATGTCTACTACTTTGGGCGCAAGAACTATGGCAACTCTAGCTATTCCAAAGTTTCGTTCACTGTATTTGAAAGCCATAATATTCTGGACTGGGCAATTGAAATGCTGAAGCAAAATAAGAACCATCCGCTGCCAGGGAAAACGATCACGGACCATTTGCCGTATTTTGAAAACAGAAACAGTGCTGAGCTTTCAGAAGAACCGCGAAATCCAGCCAAGAAGTTTACTTACTGGCAAAGCCCACATTACACTCTACGCTCTGTGCGAGTCCGCTTTTCATTCAACACCATGACAGGAGCAATCAAAATGTTTATCAACTCTAACCAATCTGAAAACTACGCTCAGAAATACCCTGGGTATAGTGGCAGCACTGTTTCATTCAGTCTGATGGAAATCAACGCTTTGGTTGACTTTCTGACTACACAAAACGCAAAGCTTGCTGCATCTGAACCCCACGATTTTACACCTCGGTCTCGTCAATTGAATGCCCAAGAAATCACACAGGAAGATCATAACCCAGAACCAGCCTTCAAAGTCCAGCCGGCACTACAACGTGTGGAAGTCGATTGGAATGGGGTTATTTCTACTGCAGTGTCAGGGTTTCAAGCGTCAACCAATTGACTATTCTGATGTTGCTGCCGTCACTAATTCAGACATTGACGACTCTGACAATTCTGACGAAGACTGCGATGCAGAAGACGAAAACAGCAATGAAGAATATAATTTGTAAACTGCAACTTGCAAGTTCATAGAAATAATAATATAAAACATTTGTAGTAATGTGAATTTTGTAGTGTGTCCAACGGCAACATTAATGTATGTGTCTTAGTCATGTCTCTTGAAAATGTTGCAGAGTTCTTGTAATAAATTTAAAGTTTAGTCTTGTATTCAATTTTAAAACGCAGTAGCAAGTCGTGTGTGTAAAATATAATAATACTTTATCAATAGCTTATTACCAACGTGTGAAATATTTTATACTCTGAATTTGTATAAGTGAAAGTTTAAAAAGTAAAATAAAATGTATAAAATGTAAACCTTGGGTTCTAGACTCGAACGTTTATAAATTAGATTTAATAATAGTGGCATAAATATACTGCAGTTGTAGTTCAGTTGCAACAGCGAATTCTATTTCTTGTGAAATATTTATTTAGATGGCACAAAACAAAGCAAAGAAAAATAATTGTAAGTTTCTATTTATTTGCAACGTTAAAAGTGAGGACTCACATTGCATTTCCAATCATGTTATTTAGTAGACATGCAAAGTAGAACTACTGCAGAGACCGCCTATTTCAAACCTTTACATTTTGCCTTTTGTAATACAACTTATATAAGAAACAGTGAGAACAGTAGCCATTCCTAAAAAATAAGAGTTGTATAGGGGTACACTGAGATGGTTACATGTGTGAACATATACACTAGCAACAACGAGTATACCCTGTAAACAAGAAGTTTCTACAACTAGAAATTTAAAGGACACACATTGCACCAATACATATTGCTACATGGGCAAAGACATTTCGTCCATAAAATCCGCCAGGGTACACTGAGATGGTTACATGTGTGAACATATACACTAGCAACAACGAGTATACCATGTAAACAAGAAGTTTCTACAACTAGAAATTTAAAGGACACACATTGCACCAATACATATTGCTACATGGGCAAAGACATTTCGTCCATAAAATCTGCCATACTTTTTAACATCAAAATATCAAGTCCAAATATAAATTTTTGTTTTTGAAAAGAGAAAGTTTTGAATTTTTTGGGAGGACGTTTTGCACCCCTATTCACATTGCCCCTGAAAGGTCAAGTGCCAAAACGCTCGAGTTTTTATTTTTACAACTTTTACATAACATGACATGACATTTACATACGTATACATAGAAAGCTCTATTTACGCTAGTGTTAACATTTCTACACTATACATTTTGCTACAAAAGCATAAAATCTTGTGTCGGGTAACTCACAGCAAAATATTTTTAAACACAACATATTTAAATATATACCAACTTTACTTAGACCAAAATATTATTTTTACAAAAGAAATATTGCTACGGAACTTTTAAAACTACAAAAGAAGCATAAAGTAAAGGTGAAAGTAAAAGAAAGTGGAGAAAGAATAAAGTAGAACCAAAAGCTAAATTTCAACACGACAGAATTCAAACCAAAAAATAAAACACAAAGGTAGAATGTTAAAGTTGGGAAATGAAAAGAAGGAACAAAACAAAGCAGAATATAAGTTGAGGGAGCAAACAGAATCCAGGTTGGTTGTAGAAGTGGAGAAAGAATAAAGTCAAACCAAAAGCGAAACTTCAACACGACAGAATTCAAACGAGAAAAATAAAGCACAAAGGTAGAATGTTAAAGTTGAGAAATGAAAAGAAGGAACAAAGTGCAGTCAAATTAAAAAGCTAAAAGGATCCAGGTAGGTAGTAGTAGTGGTGAAAGCAGAAAGAGAATTTGGAACATTCAGTATCGTCCATCCTGGCCATGGGACTGGCACCAGACCAAATATGAACTGAAAATATATACTATTTCATGATGTGAGACAAGAGAAGCACATGCGATTGATAATTGCAACTGTGCGCACAAGAGCCTTTCATTTCCTCAACTCACTTCACTTGCGTGTCGCGCATTCTAATTAGATTACGCTCCTACCTATGTACATGTCTCTCTGTCCTTCTCTCTCTCGCTCTCAACCGAATTGATCGTATTTAATTGAATTAGCCATTACGCACCTTTCTATGTACCTACATGCTTTCCCTCATGCCACTTACTTGAATTAGCCATTACATGTATCTGCATCTCTCTCTCTCTCTCTCTCTCGCTCACACTCACTCATTTCCATTGCATTGAATTGCATTTCTTTTAATTAGGCATTAAGTACATGCGTACCTATATACCTACATGCTTCACATACCTCTCCCTCTATATCTCTTCCTCTCTCTCTCTCTCTCTCTGTCTGTCTCTGTCTCTGTCCCATTACACTGTAATTAATTGAATTATATATATATATAATCTCTTTTCACTCATCTCCTCGCCCTACCTACCTACTAATCTACATTGCTCCCTATGTATCTATTTTCCTCTGTATCTCTTCCTATTCTCCTTGCCTACCTCTCTCTCCATTACCTGGGTCCCAGCCTCCCCAGCCTCCCATCTCCACCATACAGATTACCAGTACTCTTAATCTGAAGACGTACTCCCCTCTTCCTTCTTTACTTTCTCCCGTTTAAACACAACCAATAAACTAAATAAAACCATAATGGAGTAATAACCTGTAGTTGCGTCCGTCTGTCTGTCTCTACGCCTGTCTGCGTGTCTGTAGCAACTCCTCTACTAGGCGTAATTCTAAACTGATTACAATAAAAAAACTTTGAATAGTTTGAATCGCTTGCAATTACGAGGGAAATGTGTTGTTTAGTTTTTGAGCCAGATCCGAATTATAGTTTGCCCGCAATTAACAGTGGAGTGGACCAAGAATTAAAATCTCTGTGTCGGGTTGAAAAAAGGGGTGACTCGGATTTTTTTTTGTTATGCTTTTTTATTTAAAAGAAATAGATGGAAAACGTCATAATTGTTATTCAACCTTGCTATTAACTAATTGGCATATTGGTTGTACATTGACATGATCACATGTTTAAGGTTGAAAGTTTGTTTTAACTATCGTCGACTGTCAATGGTCTACATACAGTGTCACCTATACCGATACCACTGTCTATCACTGTAATTTTGACTTTCATCAGTCAAACACAAACTATACAAACTAGGTAAGCAAAAGTGAAAAAACACATATCAGTTATTTTTATAAAGGAAAGCCAACATTCAAATCTTTTTAAACCAGAAAATGCTAAAAAAATTTCGTGTATGTACTTTGCTTTGTATAAAACAGCCTGAACAGCCAAACAGCCTCCAACTCCATGCACAAGTTTTGTTTGTTGTTTCCTGCGATTCAACTGTTGGTTGTGTCCCAAAACTCCATGTAACCGTAACCTCAAACTCCCAACAAAACTATCCCATCTAAACCTTATAAATGATCAAGTGTGGGTTTTTATTACCAAGTATTGAAATACCTGTGTTAAATATATTCGCTCCACGCTTGACACTCAACATAAGAGTAAATGCACAACATAGTTACATTTGGCAAAATTATCTTAAATTTTTTGTTCGTATATAATGGTAAATGTTGAATGTACTTTTTCTTAATCGTTTCAAAATGAATGATGCTGCATTTATTTGTGTAGCCGCATGCACTCCATTCACATGACTGGAATAATGTTTGTGATAGCCGTTTGCCACTGAATAAAAAATTTAATCTTGGTTTATTTTTTATTTTCTACATTTTCATAGATGATGGATTCCTCAAGCAATGCTAATCCTGAACCAAAAACCAAGAAGAAAATTAAAAGCAACGATTTTCAGTCAGCAGATATGGAGGATGAATTACCAGTGGGGCCTGAGCTGGGTGTGGATGTGAGCGTTTTAATTTTCAAGCTTTACCTTCTGTTTATTATAATGCAAACTGTTTGTAAAATGCGGCGTGAGACTAACCTGACTAACCACACTAATTATGTAACTATACCTGTTATTGGGATAATTACAAAGTCGAGAAATCTGGGTAGTGCTGTCCAAACCCAGCCCGTGTGCAGCGTGTGTGCACTATTGTGCCCTTGTTTGAATGGATAGTTATAAAACTGTTTGAACATCCCTACTCGGCTATCGCGCCTTTTTACTCAGCGAATATGTAAGTTAATTCTCCTATAAAATCATGTTTATTAACCTTGTTCATATATCTTTGTGGGCAGGAACTAAATCTGATTTTTGGCAACTATATTGGATTACAACAAGTGACCTGTTGACCTTCAGACTTGTGAACCATGTTTGGCGTCACGTTGCCACCACCAATTTGCTTCAAAGAGATGCTTGTTGTATTGCCGTGGGAATGGACTGCAATGAAAATGATGTTTGCTTCTACAAAGAAGGTTGGGCTGGGAAAACAAATGAGAACAAATTGTGTCAACTCACCCATCTAATGTCAAATTCGCAACGTTTCCAGCAACGGCTTTTAGCATACACACTTCCCTCATCTCACTCACCGACTACACTCAATACCCGGATCTCGTCCTGTTTTTTAAACTTCACGGGGACAAAATTAAAACACTGTGTCCTAGTGGCTTGATAACTCGGAAATGTTTATTGGATTTTTGTTTGATCAATGCACCAAAGTTGGAAATTCTTGATCTAACAGGCGCCAAGTTGCGCTCTTCAGTTAAAGAGGCTGACAAAAGTGCTGATTTAAAATGGATGTCAAAAGCTCTTCGGTACAAGACCCTTGGTGTTGGTGACTGGTGTGAGTACATCTACAATCCGGGCAGTGATATTCGGGAAGAAAGTCATTCCGACCGTGAACTGCTTCACCTGCTGCTATCATCGCCGTCCAACTTAAGCCGCATCGAAGGTGTGATGCAGAACACGTTAGGCCGCGTTCTTCGAGAAGGAAAAGGAGTAGAAGTATATGCCGAATTTCGGATTAAAAAAACATGGCGGCCGTGGGGGTGGGGTGTGGGGTGGGTGGGGAGGGGTGATGTCTTAAGATGTTGGTCTTGAGAAGGTAAGAGGTTGGCTGGTTCCTTGAGAAGTGGGAAAGGGTCCTTAGAAGATAGGGGTGAGACGTTCTGGGGGACTTGAGATGCTATGGTAAGATGTTCTGGGGGACTTGAGATGCTGAGTAAGACGTTCTGTGGACTTTGAGAAGGTAGGGTAAGATGTCGTATGAACCTTGAGATGCAGGGGTAAGTCATTGCTTTGGTCTTAAGAAGCTGAGACGTGAGAAGATAGGGTAAGACGTGGCTAGAGACTGGGTACCTTGAGATGCTTGCCTTGAGATGCTGGAGAGCGTCTTGAGATGTATAATATGCTATATGCTATATACTATATAATATACTATATAATTTAATATGCTACATAGTATGCTATAGACTATATAATATAACATGCTATATAATTACAGTTCCTTATGCTATGTATGTGTAATAATATGCTATATATCACACAATTATTATGTATTATTAAGTAATTAAAATGATTAATATATAAGATGCAATTTAAAAGAAACCGCATCAAAATCCGATGAGTACTTTAGGAATAACATGTATTTCCCTTCTTTCCTATGCTTTATAATGGTAGGGGCCGGAAGGTGGGGAAATGTCATGTTTTGGTAATTAGTGGACGGATTGAGCCCGGACTACTTTTAATGACCTTAAAAAAGTAAGACTTACAAGCCTGTTCAGTCTTAGTCTAAATCCCATTAGTTACTAATGGGACATTTAAAATATCGAAACTGAGGGAGCATGCATAAATGACGTGTTGAGGGTGGGTGGGGTGTATGCATAAAATCGTATATATGTCACATATAATGTATGTATATGCTAATGTAAGGTGTGTAGGTAGCTTTATTGTGTATTACACATAATATATGCATGTACCATATGGTGAAAGATGAGATAAGTCGTATTGATTGTATGAGTCATGCAGGATGAGTCATAGATTCAAGTTGGAGCCGGCACTATAGTAAAAAATCGATAGAGAAGAAAGCCGAACGATCGATAGTGAAGAAGGCGAGGGGCTTTACATTCTATTGT
The DNA here is from genome assembly GCA_949802685.1 of Dicyrtomina minuta. Lineage (NCBI taxonomy): Eukaryota > Metazoa > Arthropoda > Collembola > Symphypleona > Dicyrtomidae > Dicyrtomina > Dicyrtomina minuta. The sequence goes on along the minus strand of OX461808.1, from coordinate 175,994,579 downwards.
AATCCTGGAGAGCAGTTGATGTTGCCTGGTCGAGTTCTAAAGTTGAAATGAGAGGGTTAGCATTGCAGTAATAGGGAAATTTTTAGTAGGCAAAGTCCTTTACATTCTATTGTAATCCAGGACTGCAGTTGATGTTGCCTGGTCGAGTTCTAAAGTTGAAATGAGAGGGTTAGCATTGCAGTAATAGGGAAATTTTTAGGAGGCAAAGTCCTTTTTTATTCTATGAGAGATACAAACGAAACTCAAAATTTGAGAGAGATACAAACGAAACTCAAAGTTTGAGAGATAGTCACGTCACTCAAAGTTTTAAAGAGATGCAATGAAATGATATCAATGTTTAAAATGCTTTTATTGTCGCCAATTACAAAAGTGCAAAACGTTTTTTTAAATTTTATTTTAATTTGTTAATTTTTTTTTAAAAAAGTACAATACATATTGTTTTTTTATTTTTATTTTAAATTACAATATACATATATTGTTTTTTTCATTTTTATTTTAAATAACAAAAAATTTTTTTTTAATTTTGTTTTTTTAAATTACAATTCATGTTCTATTTTTATTTTTATTTTTTGTAAATGTTAATTTTAAATTACAATACATTTTTTTTTATTTATTTATTTTTTTACATGTGGATTTTAAATTACATTACATTAAGTGTATTTTATATTTTGTAAATGTTTAGTTTATATTACAATACATGTTCTATTTTATTTTGTGTAAATGTTTATTTATTTTTTTAATGTTTATAATAAATTACATTACATTTCGTATACTTGTTAATTTACTTGTATTTTGAACATGCATTTTTATTGTAAATGTAAATACAAATCTTAATGGTTATTTTTCAATTCATACATACATTATTATTTGTTCAGATGTTTTTGAATAATTTTGTTACACAAGTTTTTAAAGGATGTACTACACATATTTTGTTGTAAATTTATAATATTTCCTATTCGGTATTTGCACAAAGTAGGAAATCCGGTATCAGCTGCTACAACATATAACGTATATCTATACTTAAATATAATAGTAGTCTACGGAGTGCTCGAATGGAACTCATGTTCATATTTTCAATGCTCGAAATGTATTTGTTTGTTTTTATCAAGTTCAAATACTCCTTGGTACAGGCAATACACGAGTACAGTTATGGTTTTGTCCAACGGTTTTTCGAATTTCAATCCAATTTTTACTTGACCTTTTTGATTTACAGACAGGGCATTTTCAACGTTTGGTAAAAGTTCCACAGCAGTGAATACATTACCTGCAAAGTACAAAAACAGAGATACATAGGTATGCTATACTAGCTATGCTAGGGCTACGCGTTGCTAGATATGCTAGGCCGACAATTTTAAATGACTTTTTTTATAATTTACCATTGAGATAATTATCTCTCGAAATTCCATTTCCCATCGTCTTAAATGCGACTGTCTTCCGCAACGTTATTAGAGCAAGTAAAAAGTTGTCGCCAGCTGTTGCGTCATCACCTTTAAAACTGTATGGAATAACTCGATTTTCTCTATTCCAAGTGACATTCAGCTCACTTATATTGAAATTTTCAAAATTAAATGCTGATTTTGTCATATTTCCATTGAAAGCTTCGGAATCCAACATGCAGAATACCATTATTTTTGGTATTTTTCCAATAACAATTCCGCCAGAAGTTACTGATGTCATTCCTTTTGGTACTGAAATAGCTTTCATTTGGACTTCGTTTGTTACATATTTAAATGTCTCGTTGTTTGATAACTGCTTTCGATGTAAATTCAAAAGATCATGCGGAACTGTCTTCTGAGCAGCATAAAAGATTGCGTCTGTTATTTCTGCTTTATACGGACACCCAGAAAATCTAGCTTTATCGTTTTGTGCGCAATCCAAGTACAAGTATGGATCGCTGCGTTTTAAGACAATTCGACATTCTGTTCCACTTAGAATATATTTGTTTTGGTTGAAAAAGTTTCCAAGCAGAGATCCAAGTAGATAAAATTGCTTTGAGTTTTGAGACAACAGATATCTTGCGTTGAATCCAGCGTCAGTGACTGCATATGTATTAGGGACAGCATTAGGATACCACATTTCATCCTTCAAGTATCCATCATTTTCCAGTTGACTTGTCCCCAATGCTCTTTGCAAGTATGCTGACCATGGATAAAAGTTTGACGTATCCAGTACAAGTTGTCCATTCAAATACAGTTGCAAATTTGAAAACAGCGCATGAAAAAACAAGTTTGTTGGTGCCACAATGTCAGCTGCTTCGCATCTTGTACCATCTTGTTTGACAATCCTTACGCCTAAACTTAGCATAGACTCTTGTAGCGAACCGTAGTTGTCATATATCCATCTGAACTCAAGTGGGTTGTACTCAGTTTTAGTACTTAGTAAAGGAAGGCATTGTATATAGTCTGCAGTTGTAAGTTCACTTATATTTGTAGGCGGTAGTTTTACCAAATTTAACTCTGAACTCAATGATTTTTTAGATGTTTCGTAGATTGTTGGTTTTTCTTCAAAAATAGTGTTAATATCCATGATGACAGCGAGAGATGTGTTCACCTTGAAGGTTGGTCACTAAATGAGCAGTTTTGGTATACAAAAGTTCTATTTATACTATTTCTTGGATCTTTAAACACACTTTTGCTTCTTGGCTGTTATTTTTTTAGTATAAAACAGCGATTTCTTGGGTTTTTGGCCTCTTTCGGTTTAAATTTTTTTTGGTTATTTTAACGTTTTTCTTCTTTTCTTAGCTCCGCCCACTTGTAGGTATGGCTATATATATACTATTTCATAGATCTTTTAGCAAACTTTTGCTTCTTTGCAGTGTTTTTCCTTGTATAAAACAGTTATTTTTTTAAGTCTTTTAGCAACTTTTTGCTTCTTCGCAGTTTTTTTTCCTTGTATAAAACAGTTATTTCTTGGATATTTTAGCAAACTTTTGCTTTTTTGCAGTGTTTATCCTTGTATAAAACAGTTATTTCTTAGATGTTTTAGCAAACTTTTGCTTTTTTGCAGTGTTTTTCCTTGTATAAAACAGTTATTTCTTGGATGTTTTAGCAAATTTTTGCTTCTTTGCAGTGTTTTTCCGTGTATAAAACAGTGATTTCTTAGATTTTTTAACACAATTTTGCTTCTTTGCAGTGTTTTTTCTTGTATAAAACTGCAATTTCTTGGATTTTGGCCCTCTTTCAGTTAAAATTTCTTTTTATCTTGGCTCCACGCACTTTTTTGTTTGTATCTCTCAATTTCTGAAATTCGTTCGTATGTCTTAAAACATTGAGTTTCGCCTGTTTCTCTCTCAAACTTTGAGTTTTGTTCGTATCTCTCTAAAACATTGAGTTTTGCCTGTTTCTCTCTATTCAGATTCGTTCGTATCTCTCAATGATGAGAATGGAAAAGGACTTTGCCTACTAAAAATTTCCCTATTACTGCAATGCTAACCCTCTCATTTCAACTTTAGAACTCGACCAGGCAACATCAACTGCTCTCCAGGATTACAATAGAATGTAAAGCCCCTCGCCTTCTTCACTATCGATCGTTCGGCTTTCTTCTCTATCGATTTTTTACTATAGTGCCGGCTCCAACTTGAATCTATGACTCATCCTGCATGACTCATCCTGCATGACTCATACAATCAATACGACTTATCTCATCTTTCACCATATGGTACATGCATATATTATGTGTAATACACAATAAAGCTACCTACACACCTTACATTAGCATATACATACATTATATGTGACATATATACGATTTTATGCATACACCCCACCCACCCTCAACACGTCATTTATGCATGCTCCCTCAGTTTCGATATTTTAAATGTCCCATTAGTAACTAATGGGATTTAGACTAAGACTGAACAGGCTTGTAAGTCTTACTTTTTTAAGGTCATTAAAAGTAGTCCGGGCTCAATCCGTCCACTAATTACCAAAACATGACATTTCCCCACCCCCCGGCCCCTACCATTATAAAGCATAGGAAAGAAGGGAAATACATGTTATTCCTAAAGTACTCATCGGATTTTGATGCGGTTTCTTTTAAATTGCATCTTATATATTAATCATTTTAATTACTTAATAATACATAATAATTGTGTGATATATAGCATATTATTACACATACATAGCATAAGGAACTGTAATTATACAGCATATTATATAGCATATAGTATTGCATATTATATAGTCTATAGCATACTATGTAGCATATTAAATTATATAGTATATAGCATATTATATTATATAGTATATAGCATATAGCATATTATATAGAATATAGCATATTATACATCTCAAGACGCTCTCCAGCATCTCAAGGCAAGCATCTCAAGGTACCCAGTCTCTAGCCACGTCTTACCCTATCTTCTCACGTCTCAGCTTCTTAAGACCAAAGCAATGACTTACCCCTGCATCTCAAGGTTCATACGACATCTTACCCTACCTTCTCAAAGTCCACAGAACGTCTTACTCAGCATCTCAAGTCCCACAGAACATCTTACCATAGCATCTCAAGTCCCCCAAAACGTCTCACCCCTATCTTCTAAGGACCCTTTCCCACTTCTCAAGGAACCAGCCAACCTCTTACCCTCTCAAGACCAACATCTTAAGACATTACCCCTCCCCACCCACCCCACACCCCACCCCCACGGCCGCCATGTTTTTTTAATCCGAAATTCGGCATATACTTCTACGAAAAGGTCACCTCATAAGAAGTTTTACATGCTCCGGTTTGGACTGCTTTCACACTTTCAAACCAAATCTGGTGAAGTTTGTTGCACTGGATCCGAAATTATCAACAGTCAATTTGGACTTGGGAATGAGAAGTAATTACCCAGAATCTAACATAGATGTACCTGCGCTTAATGCATTCATCGAATCCTTGCAATGAAATGTCAATGTTGTGTCCCAATGTTAACGACCATAAATTATCGGTGTCGTCACTGAAGTAAATTCGGTTTCAATCGTCAATAAAATATTATTCTCGTAATAATATTTTACATAAATATTCACATTTCCTTTATTTCAATAAATTACACTTTTCATTACAAATCTCATAGTCAAATCAATTTCAAGATAAAATGTCGTGAACGTCTGCTTCGTTCAATTGCTCAAATCGTTCTGTCTTATTTTTCACATTGCATCGTATTCCTCATATTTCCTCGTATTACTCATAGTACCACAGAATTTAGATAACATTCTTTTCAAATTATAAATATTTAAGTAATTTAAACTTCTAAAAATTATTGAATTTATAAAAATAATATCAACAATCTTTGCACTTGGTTCAGTTGGTAACATTCTACCCCCCATAAGGAGAACTTGTTTCGTCCTTATCTTCGTTGCCATCTACATTCAACTTACACAACTTTAGAACTGGTCGTCGAAAAATCCCAGCGTTCGTCTTCACGTCTGCAACTCGAACTTGTCGATCTAATCCAGGATATACATTAACCCTCCTTCTTGCAAGCTTGGTGAAAATTCACCATCAAATTTATTTGTTGCTTAACTGCACTCAGATTATTTATTTTTGTGCATAATGATAGAGACTGTTAATGTGCTGATTACTCCTGTTTTGCGTAATTTTTAGCTCAATAAGTTTCGAGATGTTTGTCATATTCCAAAAAATAAATGCTCGACTTGTCGTGTGAAAATTTCATGTGCCGCCATTTTTACGCAAAATGTAAGCGTGTACGCTTCAACCAATAGGGTTGGTGTATTTGAATCGTTAAAAAAAATTGGACGCCTAAATTCAAAATGGCGGCGCAACGCTGACTATAAACGTTGAAATGTAATTGTTTTTGAAAATTTGCTAAACTAGCAGTTGCCAAACTTTCAAATTTCACGTGCTTGTGCAGATTTCTAAGAGCTTCCAAATGAAATATCGCACATGGCTGTGCGTTTACAACTTTGGGCGGCAGCATCAAAATAAGTTTTGATTAACAAAGCAATTTTGGGTGACATTCACGGTCCCGTAGCGCTGCGGCTATTACACACACACAAAAGGTATGCACATACGAAATGTAGCTGTTAAATGTGCCTACGTAATGGTGGATAGAGCTTAGCTCTAGAGTGCCTGGTGTAGGAGAAACAATGATTTCAAAAAAGTGAAAAAACAACGATTATTTGCAATTCGGAACTAATTTCCTGTACAAAATCACAGTTAAAACTAAAAATCTGCAGAATGGCATGATTGGGCATTTTAAGTGGTTTACAGAAAAAAATTAAAAACTGAATTTCGCAAATTTTGTATACCACGTGACAGCAAGCTTTTCTATTTTAGTCAAAATTGGCGACAACGCCAACGTCAAATTGTGCGCGCTACAAAAGTTTACTAATGTGCTATATTGGATTTTTGCCAAAATAGCTATTTACAAAGTTTTGCGGGCCAAAAGTTTCAAAATAGCTTACTTATGGAAGGGTTAATGCGCAAAAACTCAAATTTCGTATTTTTGCGAATTTTTAAATATTTTTGGTTTTTTGACCTGCGTATTACAGGACACAATTACAACAAGGGTTAACAATTCGACCCAGTTGCCAAGAATTCCCTGGTCCTTTGTCATCTACAATCACAACAACATCTCCAACAGCAATAGGTTTTACAGGAATTGTCCACTTCGTACGACGAGCTAGTGTTGGTAAAAATTCCTTGACCCAACGTTTCCAAAATTAATCGGTAAGAAGTTGAACGAATCGCCATTGCTTTTTCAAATCCTTGGCAGTAGAAAAATCCCCTGAAGCGGACACACCACTTGAACTACAGAGTAAAAAATGATTCGGTGTCAGACTTTCCGGGTCTTTATGATCAACAGAAACTTGTGTCAATGGTCGTGAATTTATGATATGTTCTATCTCCAAAAGAAACGTATACAAAACTTCCTCAGTAGGTACCATTCCCTTCAAAACAAACTTTAGAGCTACCTTGACCGATCTTATCAAACGCTCCCAACTCCCACCCATGTGTGGCGATGCTGGCGGTAAAAATTTCCATTTTATAGCCTTTGAGAAAGTTGAGTCTACTATTTTAGCTTTATCCAAGGAATCGATTGCTCTTTTTAAAGTCTGCATCTGCTCCTTTGAAATTTGTTCCATTTTCAGACAATATTTGATAAGGCTGCCCTCGTCTTGCAATAAATCGCCTTATTGCATTAAAAGCAGAATCTGTAGTTAATGACCTAGCAAGTTCCAAGTGTATAGCTCTTGTACTCATACAGCTGAAAATATCTTTTTTCACATTTTTTTCCATTTTTGATGGCAATAGGGCCAAAGAAATCGAGACCACTGAAACTAAAAGGTCTTACTTTTTTCAAAAATCTAAATTCTGGTAATTGCCCCATTTCCGGAATGATTGGTTTACAGTTCATATTTTCACAAAGCTGACAATTTCTAAAAGAATTCTTCACAGCTTGCCTTATGTTTATTATCCAAAACCGTTGCCGAATTTCATTGCTAGCCACACGAGGGTTCGTGTTGGAAGATCTGATCAATTGATTAGAAACACCAAACCCCTTACAAATAAAGATCCTTTGACCTTTTTTTTAAGAACACAATTCAAGAATTTATGCTTGATTTTACTTCAAGTACGTTATTATCTGGCCCATTGTTGAAAATCCCACCAATGCGATGCTTAAAATCTATTTCGTTGGCCTGTTCTAATGGAAACGATGAATATGTAGGACAAAATAACATTGATTTAAGGGCTCGACTTTTTGAGTTTTAAAATGATATTTCGGCAAACAATTATTTTCCTAAGCTGAAAGGAGTCAGTTTACATGCTGCAGACTCACTTTATGTCAACGACAGTCTTATGAGCTTCTTCGCATTTAAATCATCGGACAATAAGGATGGGCAATCTGCTTGGGGCAGCATGTCTAAAGTTGAAATTTTAAAAATCATCGATGCAGATGAAGCTATAAGATCCATCCGTGACGCTACTCAACTACCCCCCATAGAAGCTCCATTTTTCTTAGAGATGTTTCCGAATATTCGTATTCTGAAAATCGGAACTGACGATGCTTAAAATCTTGCAAGTTTATAGTGGGTAATAAGTCCAAATGTTGAATTCATAGAAATTGATGGCTTAGATTATAATTTAAATGATGATGTGGAGCTGAGCCTTTTGGTCGACAAGTTTTTTACGGGCTTCTCGCTCGACATGTGTAAAAAGTTGCGAAAAATACACCTTTCACAAGAAATTTTGAATAATTCCGAGTTGCTCAACTTTTTGCGAGTTGACCCATCCGTCTGTGACTTACGAAGTAAGAATTTTGTTAACTCTCGCATCATTGAAGTAAAACGAGTATGGTATTCTCCTCCCCATAGGTGAGTGGGGGTGGAAGGCCATACCTGAGTTCACCTTACCTCCTTTTCACATACGCATCTCTAAAATCTTCGAAAATTTTTTATAAATTATTATAACTATTTAGGTTATTTAAATTTTTATAATTTAATATTAATACCAATATGATAAATACGAGGGTGTAAAAGATAATAGATGTCAGATGGTAGTAATAAGTTAATTTACGGGGGTATTCCACCACTCCAGAGGAGGCCGGAGACCTATGAAAGGGGGAGAGAGGCTCAGCTGAGGTTCCAGCCAAGAATCTCCAGGATAGCTACAGATGGTAAAGATGTTAATTTTATTTATTTAAATTTCATTGAATAATTTATTTTAGCAAGGGTTCAGACTTTGTTTTTATGCGTTCGAATTCTAAGAAGCAAGTAGCTCGGTGGCTGAGGCCAAGGCTCTGGAAATATCATCCATTTCCCTTGCCTCGTCACCACGAGCTCCCGACTTCATGAGGGACTACGGAACCACATCGACCGTACACGGCAAACGGAGCATGTACACGGTCGAATGGTTCCTGGTCCCACAGAGGAAATTCGGTCTGCTCGGGAAATTTTGCCTAATTCATTTTAGTTTTAATCGCCAATGATGTTGAGCAGGAGAGAGAAGACCTATTTATTTTACTTCTCATCGCAGGAGGACAAGTCGGCGTGAAGGTTGTGGGCCTAGGAAATGGAGGCCGTTTCCCGGTTACTCCCAGCTCCAACGCCGCTGGACGGGACAGACATGGGACAGGGACGGGCGTTTGTGTTGCTGAGCGTTCCAAGTAACAAACGCCCTTTGTCCCCGGTCCCCCAGAACAGCAGCAACGACTTGTCCTGAATTTTGTCACACAAGGTAAGTTTTTATCTTTATTTTGGTGAATTTTTATTTATTTATTCTGCAGGAGGATCGTTGGGGATGTGGTGCTGACTCCGTGCCCAGCAACCACATTCAGCCCAGAAAGGACGGAGAGGTGCGGTCAAGTGTGCCTGGAAAACCGGGAAAGGCATGCGACAGACGCACACCGCACCATTACCACCAGTCCAGGCCGACTAACGATCCTGAATTTTTGATGCCAATCAGGTAAATATATGATTTTACGTTTTATTTTGATTAGGTTCTTAGTTTTTATTTTAGTTAAGTTTATTTGGCCAATTATGTTAGTAGGCGAGGTTGGGCGGACGATGGCAAAGCCATGTTGCAGAGAGATACGAACTGTGTATTTGCTCCACCGTCCACTCCAACTTGGAGGACAAACCCGCAAAAGACAGCTTGAGCTGCGGTTTTCGTTCCTCCCAGTCTCCTCTCAATTTTAAAGTTATTTTCCATAATTTTTGCTAACCTTTATGTATGAACCGGAGTCCTTAAATTACGTTCAGCGAGTTCGTGAGTACTGCGGCTGACGACTAAATGAGATTGCCAATTATTTATGCATCAATTAATGATATCTTATTTTAATTACTTATTTCTAGATTCCATTATGGAAAATATGAGAATCAAGAGAATATTGCCGATTGAGAAATGAGAACACTAAACGAACGGAGATGAGAAGGTAAGTTTTGAGATTATTAGTTTATATTAATAATTCAAATCAAAAAGGAAAAGATAAGTTCATTTTCAAGTGCAATATTTCCCAAACGACTTAAGATCGAGGGCTACAACTGAATATGTAATGATTAATTCATGTTTTTGTTTTCTTTTTCAGGTTTCGTCCAAATGGTTTACAATATAATGATTTACAAGTTAATGATTTACAAAATGAAACGCTTACAGATGCCACGGGTGTGGCATCTAATATTTTCCAACTCCAGGTCGATGGCGATTACAGGTAATTCACAACTTACAAATTTTGATTTTATAATTTTATACAATTTGGTCCGATTGACCTTAATGGTTCATTTTATAGTAAACTTAGGAAGAACTCATAGAGAGGAATGGCGAACACCGCGAACACCAGGAATAAGAACATAGAAATATAAAAGACAAGACGGTAAACCCTCGACAAAATGATCGCACACTCTACACAAAATCTACTAAATCGTATACGTCAGTATTGAAACACATTGTTGCCGATTTTATCCGTAGTGACTAGAGAGCAATCCGTTTTAGATATGAAGAGGGAAGTTTGGGGTAATCCATAAATGATATCATCAAAATATTCCAATTTCTAGAACCCTCCATTTGTCAGCATAACGATTGCGTAATCGGCTACCTATCAATATCTCAGTAGGCCCATTGACTATACATTTGACGTCATTTACGGACGATCTCTTTCAAAATATTCTCAAGTTGAATGATGTGCTAAACTATCAACGCTATAATAATATTATGCAATATTCTCCTTCAATTCTTCTTTTTAATCTTTTACATCGTATAATCGAATCACGAGAAAGAAATATTTCGTACAGAATGAGCATCGATAGTTCACACTTCACATGAATACAGAATGCTATTAATACAAAATCTTCGTTTATTTCCATCCCAGTAGGAAAATAGTACCTACTGACATTAGGAAAATAGTACCTACTGACATTAGGAAAATAGTACCTACTGACATTAGGAAAATAGTACCTACTGACATTAGTAAGAACAGATATCGTAATAAGTCGAATGCTTTTCGCGCTGTTTCTTCACGTTCCCCAGCCAAAGTTAAAAATTTATTAAAATTAAGTCTCGTTTTGAAAATGTAGCGAAAAATCATTTTCCCGATTAATTCAATCCACAAAAGCAGATCTGTACTAATCTTGATCTCTCAAGTGCAATGGTTATGGTACAATAGTACGAATAAATTATGAAGGTAAATCACGTTAAAATAGTTGAAGCCAAATTAAAGGTAATTCGTCGAACCATAAATAAAATTGAGCAGCTCAGAAAATGTAAAAATTATAGTGCATTTTTATTCCAACTATACATAATAACAGTTCTGTTTTATGCTTATGCATCACTATTAAAGTCAAAGTACTTTACTATATAGTACGATTTTATTTAAATTTACTTGACACTACCATAGTGTAATGAATAAAGACTAAGGCTAAAGCTATAACTAAAGCTATTAAGCTATCCACTGTAGACACTATCAATAAGTAGTCACTTCATTTGAAGGAAATTAATCAGCGTGTGCAAGTGTGTGAAAAGGTATATAGGTAACACTATTGAGGATACTTTTGGAGAATGATGTAATAATTATTTATTCTATATAAATTGTTTGGGAATATAGTAAATACTTCCCTTCATGCTCTGTCTTCTCGTTCAAATTTGAAAATCTTCAGTATTTTCAATATTTTTCTTTCTGAATATTTTTCGTATATTTAGTACAGGAAGAGTTCTATACTATTCTTAATTAATTAACATAATAGTCAGTTGGTCTATAGCGTGTACAAAAATTAACATTACAGATTAGTCAAATATCAATAGCTCTTCTTTATAGAGTAAATCTGTGGGATATACGATACTACATACTACACTTACCTAAGTACAGATAATTTTTGAAAATATTTAAATACATACCTACATAGATATTGCAATTTCTATAATATGAAAGAATTGCCTACGTATAAATTCCATATTTTAATTTTGTAACATATTATTTATTCGTATTAAAAGTTTTGAGTCTTATAGCTGATGCTGATTATTTATTACCATCTTACCAAGTAATTTTTAAAAGTACAAAGATATATTAAAAGGTCAATTATTCTAAAGATTCACTTCGATAACGTACACTACTAACTACCTACTTGTCAGAATTATTATCTATAATATCAAGCAATCATTTTTTAAATTTAGTGCTAGTGTGGCAGTAGCCTCCGCTCATAAAGTTTTGTGGGTATCATTCCCTTTCAATTTTTTACTTGAAGACGTGGACTGAGTGGAACGGGGGGGATGCGGGTTTAGATCTTGAGCGGAGGGGATGATGCAGATCACAATGGGAGTCCTCATCATTGGAGTCAGTGACCATATTCATGGAGCTGTCCTCATCCTCATGGTCATGAGCATGGTAAAGGGTATTATCTTCCGAGTCTGGGGAATCGTTTCGGAGCGCGTAGGCTATGGACAGGACCCCTCTCTCAGGATCTCCTTCCCCATTCACTCGACGCCCGATGACACAAGCCCTGGAGTAACCCCAGATATTTCTACTCCGGCCTTTTTGCTTCGGCTTGTCCTTCTCCTTTTGAAGCTTCTCAACGGTTTTCTTCTGCTCCAGCTCTGTAATTGTTTCACGACAATTTAGTCGAACTGACTCTCTTATCACGGCACGACACATATCTCTCAACGTCTGTGGACTCCATTCAGCTACACAGAGGAATTACATTTCATTATTATTGAATAATAATGTTTAAAAGGAAAGCATAGACATGCACATCAAAGAAACGCAGGTAGATGTAAGTAGGTACTTTAAATTTTGAGGTGTTTATAAAACTGAAACCTTACGCAATGGAATGCTGTTCTGAAATTTCTTACTAGCCTCCACCTCAACAACAAATGCAAAAGAAACGGAAAGTCAAAAGTAGAGTTTTCTCCTTATCACGGGTTTCCGATGAGTCATTTGGACCAAAGAATCACTAATGGGAACTACCAAAATCCCATCGATCTAAAATGCAACACACAATGTTATTTATGTAATGAAAAAGTTTCACTGACAATTTGGCATTAGCAGATGTGGGGAGTGATGCCCCCCTGCCCCGCTGCCATATTTTTACAGCGGCAGCAGTAGTACCAGTCCCACATTTCAATTATGGGTGAGCAGGGTTGTGGGAATTCCAATAACCATCATTGGATGTGGGCACTGTGCAAAATGTTCTAATTCTATGGTTTTCAAAAGGAGCAAAACGTTCTAATTTCATGTTCAAAAAGTGTAAAATGTCGGATTTATGTATTTTTGAAAAAAGCAAAATGTTCTTTATAAATGATCTCTAGACATATTTGAATATTTTGGTAGATAGCTGACATTGGTTTTAGCAAAAATGGATATAGGCATTTTGGATCTTCACAGACAATATCATATATCTGCATCAAACCTAACATACCTTGAGAGAATCAATGATAATTTGAAGACACTGTTTTGGACAAGCAGCATCACAATAAATACGGTCATAGCAATGAACGATGGGAAGTGCATCATTTACTTACAAACGCGATCCAATTTAGTAGTCCAGTAACAGTATTATGTATGGTATACTTCTGCTTCCACAGCACCTCTCCTCTGAAACAAACATCTGCAGGGTTTTCAATTATTACCTACCCCCACTTCCAGTACCTCGCGTGCCCCCCCCCCACTTGTAGTTGTACACGACGAATTTTACAGTAGCATTGAGTAAGCGTATAATTAAATCCGCTCAGGAACAGATTCAGGCGGATTCTCACAACCATTTGACCCCGTCATGTGTGACATTTTTATTATTATGGGACGCGGCAGTGCTATGGACGGGCCACCCTCAAGTGACGGGGGAGTAAATATGATATAAGGACCAGTATGACTATTAGTTTTTGCTTGCTGCGTCAAGTCTGACATTTCAAATCGTATCTTCTGCTTGGGTTCAAATTCAACACTACCTCGAGTTTGTTTCAGAAGATTAATTTGATGACTCATATTTGGAGCTGTTGCAGACCGTGCTATTGGAATTTGACTAGTGCTGTTGTTGCTGGGGGGTGAAGATGATTTCAGATTTAGCTGTGAGTCGGAGTTATTTAGATGTTTGGGCAGCTTTTGTTGCTTAGACACTTGAGTGGTTATGTTAGGAATAGCTCGCTTGAGAATAGAGGGTCGCAACTTTTCAGTGGCAGTAATAATACCACTAGAGACACGGCTAGTTGTTTCTTGGCTTGATGATCTGTTTTGAATGGCATTTTTCGCAAGATAACCACACCGTGCAAAAGTAGGATTTGAGTATTCGGGAAACTACAAATAAAAAATGGCACAAATAAGGTTTTAATAAAGGTATGATCTATGCTCAGAAGAATGTTGAGTATATTGCACTTTCAAAATTATAACACGAAGTTTAAAAGATTTGTAAGTTTTTACCTTTGATGTGAATGAATTAACCCGAGTCACTGTAGGAGCAAAAATAACATTCTTTGTTCCATTAAACTGTGGTTGTGGCTGCTGGGAGTTCACTCCATAATTTCGTAATATCAACGGCATTACGCTATGACCTTGTGACTGCGGCAGTTTATGATTTTGTTTTGTAGGCTGAAATACAAGTAATTAAATTTTTATCATTTTTACAAACCCAGCACGGCGTGAGTAATCATTGTGAACACGACAAAAGTTTTCGATTAGAACGTGTGAAGCGGTGTCTTACCTTACAACGGGTACGACTGATGCTAGACTCTCCACAAGAACTAACATCAGATAGGGGTACCAAAGAGTGTTGAAAATCTACATTGTGTCTTTGGTCAAACTTGTTAACTTTTTCTGATTCTACTGATGGTTTTGATGTTAATGAAAGAATTTTTTCGGGTAATTCTAATCCGCTCGGTCTAATAAATAATGCTGGGTGATCAATTGTGCTATGGGTAGGTTGCTCAAACTCCGAAACGGATTCTGTTGAATTTCCAAGATTTACAGATTGAACTCGGAGAGGTGCAATATTCGAGATAATAGAATTGTTGCTAATCGAGGTAGCCGAGTTATACATTTTTCTTTGTTTTTTTTTGGATATTGTTACAAAACGAAGCTGTTTATCAATTTTTTCATTGGCTGCTACTTTGATTTTTGGCTGAAAGTTACTAATTCTTGAAGATGCTTTGTCCGCTGACTCTATTAATACTCTTACCTTACGTAAATAATCACGCATAATTTTAATATGGTCGTCACTTTTAATCATTTTGTAAACTGTATTGAAGTCATCTTTAACTAATTCCAACTTTAGGTCAAAGCTTTTACTTTTTTTAGCAAGATCGAGTAAATGTGACTTAGCTTCGCTTAAAATTTTTTCGTCGTGGTCATTGGTATCGATTGTCAAGTCATCATTATTTAATGAATCTGTATTTGCAGCTACAGGATATGACTTTAAAAATCGGCAAACTAAGTGTATGTGTTTGCACATGATATTAGTGCTACAGCTGTCAGGACACTCACAGTGATACTCGTGAACGCAGCTACCACAGGCATCGCATCTCATTAAACATTTTACACATGTTGACACTTTTTTAACAATGTAGGTTTTAAATTGTTCGGTACAGGAATTTACAACCCAGTAATCATGCACAGGAAACACGCTGTTTAAATCTAACTTTTGACTATCGTGACATCGATGACGTAGCGCTCTTTCTTTTGTTGCTATTTTTCCTCGCAAAATAGCTACGATTCTGTCGAACTGCTTACTCGACAACATTTCCAGAACTGCACTAAGTCCATCGTCTAATCGTTTAACTTTCTTTCCGTTCAAAAAAATATGCTTCAAATCTCGATGCATTCGTTCAAGAAACATATTTGTATTCCCTTCGTGCTTACGGTAACAATACGCCCATTCATCTTTTCGTATGTCGTAGAACTTTAATAGGTAGGAGTGAAAATTTGTAAGCAGGGGATTTTTGCTAAAATTGTGTAGCAGAGCTTTGTAGGCAACTTCAAATGTTGGAATATCAGTTTCTTTGGCCACAGCATGAAGCTTTTGAAAAGTGGAATTTCTTAGGGAAGATTCTAGTCCTGCTAACTTGTTTTTCCAATTTTTGAATACATGCCAACTACAAAGAAGTTTTTTTTGTGGTTTTGTCATAACATTACACCAAGCATTATAGAAAGCTGGTTCATTGTCACTCATAAATACTTTTACGTCAATAGACCCCAAGCGCTCCTTCAGCTTTGCGAAGAACACTTCGTAAGTTTCTTGGGTTTTAGATGAATGGAAGAAAAATACGACCGGAAAACCTTGGTTTTGGTCATCTACCGTCAACAATGTTGTTAGTTCAAACCCGTAGGCATTCAATCCGTGGGTCCCATCTATGCTAAGAAAGTTTTTTCCGTAATTTTGAAGCATTTCTTCCTGAGACGTATTCATGTACGCTAACAGAAAATCTTCTGTTTTTAAATTAGGGAAATCTCCTGCTTGGCCTTGTCTTTTATATAAGAAAACTCCAAAATCATTTTGAGCTTCAAGCTCAAGTATTTTTTTGTCCACGCTAACAGCATCTTCAGGATCCAGGCGTACATCAGACTTAACCTTGTACAATTTTGAAACATTATAAACATCCTGCATATTCGTAATACCCAGGCGAGTAAAAAAAGGCTGAATATTTTTTCGTAACTTGCTAAGCACAGTCATAGGGGGAACTCCTTGCAGAAGTGGGTCTGCTATTGATCTCTTTTCTGGAGACGTAAGGCCCATTTTTCCAGGTTCCAACTCGTGACTAATATGATCTGTATAATGCCGGACTTCGTATGTTCCGTTTGCTATTTTTACGTCTAACCTTGATGTGCATGTGTTCCCACATTTAATTGAGCCGAATTTTTTGAGATGCCGAAGACGACTGGATGAATCTTTGGTGGATTTAAACGATCCCGATCTATTGCAGATGTAAATTTCTTTTTTACTAGTGCTTTTATGCTTGATGTACTTAACAAAGGTTTCGACACATAACTTATTTCTCCACTGTTTAAATTCAATTTTGTCGTCAAAGTGAAGCAAATCGACGTTCATTACTCGATCGTGTTTAATTCGTAAGTGTGCGTCTACCATGCTGTATGTCTTAAATGCTAGGGAACACTGAGGGCATCCAATAGTCCCTGCTGACATTTTTGGACTGTCATGGTTTTTGACGTGTCTAGTTAAGTTGGAATTAAATTTTGTGCTATACTCACATTTTTGACATTTAAAGAGCTTAGGGACAGTTACTGCACTAACTAAAGCTTTTTTAAAGTTATTAGATTCTTTGCTCTTTGGGTTATGACTAGTTGTTGATTTAAAATCATCGCTGTCGCTGTCTGACGGTGCGTTGGATTCACTCGGTGTATTCACTGGTGGCGTGTTGCTGTTACTAGAATCACTATCGGTGCTGTCTAAGAACTCTGCAGACATAAATTTTGTTTTACGCATTTTAAAGGCGCTATGGGGCTATGTTTACCTAAAATCAATAAAAAACACGTAGTTCAGCCTCGCGCAGATGTACCTACAAAATCAGCGTCATTATATATTTTTTTCTTTCGTCCTTTATCAATTCATGGAGATCTCACGTAATGCTTTTTAACGGTGTCGTAACCTCTTTTTTAGTTTTAATGTAAGGGGTAGTTTACGTGAATTACACTGTGTCTGAATGAAATAGGACCTTTCCTTTTTTCCGGTCTAACTTCCCCCAACGCAGGGTAACGAGGGTGAGATAATTATTTGTAGATAACACTTGATTAGTAGGTATATTAAAACTTTAGTTGACCTCCACAGGTCAATTGGTTCTGACGCAATAAATTAAAATCCGAAAAAGAGGTGTCTCAATGAAATAGGACCATGTGTTTTCGATTTTAATTTATTGCGTCAGAACCACGTGACCCCTGGAGATCAACCAAAGATTTAATATACCTACTAGTCAAGTGTATTATCTCACCCTCGTTACCCCGCGTGGGGGGAAGTTAGACCGGAAAAAAGGAAAGGTCCTATTTCATTCAGACACAGTGTAGCATAGTTCATCATTTCTAATAACTTGTTCACGATGAAGCGTACATTTTGATTAGTAGTAATTTAATACACTCGTTTGAAACTGCATTGTTATTATGGTACACTTGTAAATAGTTATACTTGTTTTTTACTTCTTCATTAGTTATGATCTTGTGTAGGAAAAGTCCTAGGGTTGGTCGTAGGTAGGAAAATTCCGGGTACTAATAGTACGTTTAGTCATATTAGTGAGTAGTAGTAGTTATATTGTAACAATTATTGAGTACCTAATAAAGGTAGTACAAATAGTACATTAATTGTTAACTACACGAATATAAATAGAAGAAAATTCAGGTTTATCATCTAACACCAATGAAGTCATATGGATGGCGTTGCAGAAGGTTACAAAGCTTATCCTAAACTTCAATCAATAATACAACGTTAACTTGTGTGAAAAATGCCTAATAATCGTAATGCGAATGGTTTTGAACAATTTAAACGTTGATTTCAATTATCCGTGCCATTTTTACGGTACTTCTATTTTCCTCTAAGACCTTTTCCTCCCGGACGTTTTCCATTCAATTGCGTGCCGAGGAAATTTTCTCAAATTACCTTATAATAAACTGGTGTTCTTTTGCAGAATATTTACGCATTCGTATACATTCTCAAAAATATCCTAAAAGCTGAAGTAAGACACGAGGTTATTGTAATTAAAGTTAATTTATTTTACATATTTTATATTCCTTTATTATATTCCAGTATCTTTTAAGAATTCAGCATCAATAGTTGAAGATTTTGTAACCATATAGAAGGAATAGTAGTTGAAAGTACATAAATTTCTGAGAATGAGTTTGATATTGAAAGTTAATTTTTGTGAACAGAACAATTTAGTAGGGACATGCCTAATGGTGATCAGTCTTAATGGTGATCAGTAGCGATCTTGCAAAAACTACTGCCTTTAAAATTTTTTGTCACTGATAGTGATGTAGCCTATAGTCTTAACTACCTATAGTAGTACTTTCAGCTCCGTTCCTTAAAAACTCTGGCTAGCTAAAATTAAGAAAGTTTTAACCACTTTTACAAACTGTATCACCTATAAGACGGTACTTTTCCTATGTTGGCAATGTTTTTTCAAGCAAACTGATCACCTTTTAGGGCAATTGGGATTTCGAAATTTTTTTGACTTTTTTCAGACAATGACCTGTGTCTGTATATATGCATTCGAAGACATTGCTGAAAACATGCATTCATAATTAACTGAAAAGCTAAACTGCATCTTTTCCCTAGTCGACGAAATAATAGTTAATAGTTTAGCATTTTATTGAATAAGTATTTGTTAAAGAAATGCTACTAAACTTACGTCGAACTTCAGCTTAGAAATTTTAAATATTCATGAGGACGTTTACGAGCACATAGTTATATAAATTTTGTGGATCGATACATTGGTTCATTTTAGTGAAGCTATTTCGAAAACTAGGAGGAAATGGTCCTTGGTTACGAGTTGGGAGAAAAATGTCCGGAAGAAAAATGTCCAGGAGGAAAATGTCCGTTCACCTATTTCCTCATTCATTAATTTTCCTGGTCG
The DNA here is from genome assembly GCA_949802685.1 of Dicyrtomina minuta. Classification (NCBI taxonomy): domain Eukaryota; kingdom Metazoa; phylum Arthropoda; class Collembola; order Symphypleona; family Dicyrtomidae; genus Dicyrtomina; species Dicyrtomina minuta. The sequence continues at coordinate 175,975,088 of OX461808.1, read as the reverse complement.
GATTTAATTAGGTGTGTGGTCAAGAGGCCGTAGACTGTAGACTCCATTAAATCAGTCTATACAGTCTATACAGAGTATAGACTGACTCTGTTTATCAAAAACAGCTATCGTCGACGCCTCGTGGGCAGTGTATTTTTCTTTTTTACAAGTCTGGATGTCATTATGTATTATTTCAAAATGAGCTAAAGCTCAGCATCTAAAAACAATAAATGTATGTTTTCCTCTCTGTCTAATTTAAGTTTAATGTAATCAAGGTTTTGATGCATACGTTTAGAGCTGCCTTTTCTCTTCTTTGACTCTTTAAAAATTTTAAGACATTTTGGTCGTCAATAACTTGTAATTTTGTGATTCTATACGAACCGATTCACAGAAAAATCAGTAATGATTTCACTTTATTTCAAGACTAAGAAAACATTAGGTCTTAAAGACGATGTTTTGACCCTACTTCGATACAAGCAAGGAGTCTAGTAGTCTAGTAAAGTCCATTAGCCAGCACACCTATACTCGGGGTCTAAAAAACTTTTTTGACCCCTTGTTGGTCCGCTGGACCAGGCAAGGTGTTTGAACGAACTAATTTGACTCCAAACTAAAATTCCATTAACCATTAATATTGCTGTTGACAAAGTAACCTTCCGAAACGGCATCAATATGTCTACATTAGTGTTTTTAGACGAAAAACATAAATTATCTTCCATTTCTATTTATGTAGTTAACTATTAATGTCTTACTTGTACTACCATTATTAGGCGCTCATTGTTATATGACATGTGAAATGTTACTTAGAACAAAATGACGCGACATGAATTCATCGAATTGCATTTTGTGGTATTTTTAGTAAGTAATTCATAAAATTCAATTCAACAGTTCAAACAAAGACTAGGCGACAGTGTTCGTGAGTCAGTCAGTTCAGTCACTTTCTCAGCTGCCAGTTCACGTTCGAGCACCTTCAAAATCTATTTTTGTGGTTTAGTAATTCTGTTTTGATTTCTATTCGACATGGATGCAGAATTACTAGATAATGCAATTCGTGCGAATGCGTTTTATTTATTTTACTAGGTTTAAGAATACGCTATAATTGTGTTGTTACCGTTTTTCGTCCTTTAGTGATTAGTCTCCAATGACGTGTTGTCTGGTTCTACCCTTTACTTTACTGAACTACTCAGTAAGTCTATTATAGTTAATCTTCGCCCCAAAATTCGAAGTAATGTTGAGTGAAAAACCAAAACATCGATTATTTTATTGTAATTACCGGGAAGAGTTTATTCATATTATTTTCAAGTCTTTGCAAATATGGTCCCGAAAATTTTCGCATGGATGCTCATTACGGGAGAGATAGCCATAGTTTGTGGGCACAAAGTACGCTGAATTCGGTTTGAATAATAAGTCTCATTTTCAACTCGTATTTTTATACACAGCGTAATATGTTATATGGGTTTTGAAGCTAATACCACCTTCAATTTGATACTGTCAACGCATTATTATGGGGGGGGGGGGGGTGGACTCTGGGCATATAGCAAAACGGTAAACGGACATTTGCTACCCGGACATTTGCTACCCAAAGCCCAACCTAGGACATTTGCTACCCATAACCTAGTACATTTGCTACCCACGGCCAAACCTAGGATATTTGCTACCCATGGCTAATGTAGAAATAAATTGCATAGAAAATATTTATGGGTACACCACATGGCATCGTTGAAATAGTTTATTAATGATATTATTGTTAATGATAAAACATGGTATAATTGTAGATGGTCGTTCAAAAATTATGTTTAAAAGTTATATAGATATTATCTTTACAGTTAATTTTTCTAATTAATATATCCTCATATTAGGAATGATTGCCGTATAAATGTTAGAACCAGAACCATACAACAACAAGCCATTGCAGACACACTGAATGATATTTAAAAATAATATATATAATAATAATATACAATTAATTTTTCTAATTAATATATTCTGTATATAGAATTCAGCGTAGAATGCATAGCAAAATTCAGCGAATTGTAATTTTTTTTGTACATGGGTACAAAATATATTTACGTGTAAAAATTATTTTTTCTGGCATAATTATGGTAAAATTACAGTTTCTAGTTTTAGGGTCTACTGTCTACTTAGTATTTACTTCTTAGGTTGCGTACTTACATTTAAACTCATATGGGCTTTGATTTATTTTATTAGGTTTAAGATTATTTAAGATGTTTAAGTTTATAATTTTATTGTTACCGGTTTTTGTCTTTTAATAATTATCGTATCGTTTCTGAAATGGCTTGTTGTTGTATTGTCCTGGTTCTAACATTTACACAGAAATCAGTTTCTTTATGCAGGATATATTAATTAGACCAGTTAATTGTAAAGATATTATATATATTAGGTATTTTAAAATATCATTTTTGAACGACTGTCAACATCTACATAATATCTACATAATAATAAAATTCAAATAACGCTGTCCCTTTCTGTCCGCCATTTCTGTCCGCTGTCCCTCTCTTTTACTTTATATATCCCCTATGTACCGTAAAATTTTGTATTCTGAGCAAGGAAATGATTTCAACATATTGAATTGAACATATTGCACATTGTGCGCTTACAGTTTCAATGCAGATCTACATATTCTACATAGTAATAAAATTCGAAATTAATCTATTTATCTATCTATTTACATAAGAATAAAATACAATACAAAGCACTCGGATGTTTGAAAGAAGGGGGGAGGCCGGAGGGGAACAGCATATTGACGACAGACGTTGGTCGGCAGAATTATTTAAAATTACGAAAACAGTTCTGTTATCTAAATAAATTATAAAATTTTCGCCACCAACTATTCGCTTCCGTCCGCAGGACGGGCCGGTTTACTGGTAATTCCATGTTTATCATTAACAAAAATATCATTAATAAACTATTTCAACGATGCCATGTGGTGTACCCATAAATATTTTCTATGCAATTTATTTCTACATTAGCCATGGGTAGCAAATATCCTAGGTTTGGCCGTGGGTAGCAAATGTACTAGGTTATGGGTAGCAAATGTCCTAGGTTGGGCTTTGGGTAGCAAATGTCCGGGTAGCAAATGTCCGGGTAGCTAATGTCCGGGTAGCAAATGTCCGGGTAGCAAATATCCGGGTAGCAAATGTCCTACAACCAGCAAAACCGATACAGCAGTGAACCAGTCATTTCTAATTACAAATAAAAAGCAAATAACGTTTATTTACTACTTGTTAATAGTTTAAAAATATTACTTTTGGTAATAAATTAGTCGATCACAATAATTACAAGCATGCATGTCAAAAATACCGGACTTTACAAACTTCCAACTCGGGCTTGCGGCAAAAATCTCTAACTAGTTAGATCATTATGTCAAAAATTGTTTTTAATAAGTTTTTCAGGTAGCAAAACCGAAAGTTTTTCAAAAAGCGACCATATTTGCATGCCTCTACCCTATATCTTCATTTACCATTACCAAGAATAAGTAGCTTTTTGGAACTATTTTTAAGAAGTCGTTTGCTACATAGACATTTGCTACTCCCACGCCTGCTATCCGGACGTATCGTCGTTGAAGGAATAAATTCGCTTCGTATTACTATATAAACGTATAACTACATAATATAGTATGCAAGGGCACATAAGTAGGTAGAATATTTTGCACTTTTAAAAATCATTTTACATAGGTAGTTAGATTATGTGTCAACTTCAAATTTTGTAGTTAGAACATTTTGAACTTTTAAAAATCATGTTGTTAGAACATTTTGAGTTTTAAAATATGGAATTAGAGTTATTCCCAGTTCTCATAGTCACACGTTATTATGAATTGGTCAGCTAATTTTAAAACGCTTATTTACACTAAAACTGGAACAACAAGAATTTGCTTTCAGCCAAACCTAGCACATTTGCTAGCACTAGATTATGACATTGGTAATGTAGAAATAAAATGTACGGGAAACTTAACTGGTAAGAACACAATTATAGCGTATTCTTAAACCTACTAAAATAAATAAAACTCTTGCATTATTTAGTAATTCTGCATCCATGTCGAAAAGAAATCAAAACAGAATGACTTAACCACAAAAGTAGATTTTGAAGGTGCTCGAACGTGAACTGGCAGCTGGGAAAGTGACTGAACTGACTGACTCACGAACACCGTCGCCTAGTCTTTGTTTGAACTGTTGAATTGAATTTATGAATTGCTACAAATACCACAAAATGCAATTCGATGAAGTACTTACTGCATGTCCGTTAGGTACGATTAACTGTAAATATTGTGTCTAAAACTAAGATAGTCAAATACTTTCAAATTATGTAAGTAGTAGGGAATAAAACCGTAGATCTGCGTCTGTATAATAATATATTGTTAACAATGCTGCCATGATGAGAAAGCATTTTGCTAACAAGCTTATGTTATTTAGACCAGCATATTACATATAGTAAAAATGTTTGGGTACCCTTTTCAGCGATGTGTAGTTTCCATTCTTTGCGCACACGGGTAGCAAATGTCCTGGGTACTGGGTATGAAATGACTGGGTAGCGAATGTCCTCTAATCTATTCTGTGATGAGCCTATAATAAAATAAGTCAAAGAAACTGCACATTACTAAACATTTTAAAACTAGTCTATTACATAAAGGAACGGTCTTAAATATGCAAAATAATTTGAAAACATTAAAATTAAATATTTCACGGGGAAAATTTTAAAAATCATCGGGTAAGTTACATATTGAGCCGACGACCGTCAGGTGGATTGTACCGACGTACGTCGGGTGGATTGCAGAAGATTGCAGAAACCCGACGGCGGTCGGGTGAGTTGCAGAACTTTTCGTCGGTTAGGTTGCAGCCCACCCGATGAAAATTCGGGTGTCGGGTCAGTTGCAGATTTCGAGCGTCGGGTAGCTTGCAGATAATCGTCGGCCGTCGGGTTGTCTGCAGAATTTTTCATCGGGTGAGTTGCACTTTCACCCGACGACCGTCGGGTAGATTGGCCCAAATTTCGTCGGCTGTCGGGTGTCTTGCAGTTCCCCTTTAGTTTAAGTGCAATTTTGACTAATATATTATTCAAAATATGAACGACTCACGGACCGATGCCGAGTATAATAATAATAATGAACACGCTCAGGTTGAAGTCAGGTGAGTACTATATAACTCATTAAAGCTGAGTCACTATAAATAACAGAGAAATCTGCACAAAATACCCTTTATGACTCGACTGCATCGGTTAAATATCGTTTGCATACCTTCTGTCTGTAATATATATTCTAATCTGTCAAACTCTAAAGCCTCTGCTGCTCTGCTAGAAGAAACTGCACAATCAATACAACAGAGTACGAGAGCGACGTAACAAAATAAAACCACTTAAATGTCTACACACTAACGTCAAACTTGGATAATTTCATCGATATTGTGTGCTAGCAAACAAAGAGTATAGGTAATCAAGGACAAGAGATTGAGACGAAATCCACGAAATGGAAATCATTGAAGCGTAACAAAATTGCGATGCCAAAAATTGCACAACACACAGCACACATATGTATTCTGTTATACTTTTACAACAATTTCTCTTAAACCATACCTTTTATTTTTCTACTGTAAGAACTAAATGACACTCCTTGGGTTAAAAGGGAGCTTAACTACAGAAAAGAAAAGTTACAATCAGGGAGACTAACTAGCTAGTATGCCTCCATGAATGATGAATAACCTCCATTCTACAAAGTTCTACACTCCATGAATAATCAATAAGCTGTCAGTTTTCTACACCCAATGTAATTACTATATGTACATTCAACACAGTCAGTACAATATTTATTATGAAGAAAAAATAACCTCACCACACTAAAATCTTTGGGAACTGTCCAGCTTCTGTTTAGAAATTAAGAATATTTTAAATGGATTAATAGCTACAAAAAGTGAATAAATCAAAATAGTTATAACCTTCTTTCTGGTCGCTATTTTTTTTAAGTTGCGTTGTAGTAGTTTGTAGTAGAGTAGAATGCAAGTCGGTCCGCCCGTCGGTCGGTGGCACTATATTTTAATGTCAAATTAATCTCGACATGGACATTTTAAGTGTTTTAACAGAGTAAGTACCTTCAAAGAACAGACTGGAGACTGGACGATATGAGGATAAAATACGTAAGTAAGTATATAATGTTTAAAGACCAAGTCTGTCACTAGTAAAAGTTAGTATTTTCAATTTTATAGATAATATTCCTCCTCCTCTGCTGGTGTTGACATTGACTACCGTTTTGACCTTCGGAGTTTTTGACCTTCTCAGAGTTAAAATAGAAAATTTTATAGACGAAGAGTGATGGCGACTGCTTGCCTGTAATGTTGTATGCCTGACAACTGACGTTCACAATCACGACGAAGATTGGCTGACCCCAACCATGCCGATTGCCGATAAAACCAAAGATTATATAAAAAGGAAAATTAACGGACAATCGTTGAATCTCGCTCTGCATTAAACCACAAAGTCACATGGCCCAGGGAATAATGCATGTTGCCAGATAGTGGGTGATAATCTCCCAATATAGTAGATTTTGTGTAGAGTGTGCGATCATTTTGTCGAGGGTTTACCGTCTTGTATATAAAAGTGTTCACAACAATTTTTCTTTCTTTTAACTTTAGGATTCTGATGGCACCAACAGGAGCCGTGTGGACATTTGCCGTCCAACCGTCTTATTCCTTTCGGTGTTTCCATGTTCCCCGACTCCTTTCTATCCATTTTTCCACTCATTTTCCAGAAGGGAAAATGGAAAATTGAAAAAGAAGATTATGAAGGATTTGGAAGAATTGATAACGAAGACCCTCTCTCTCTCAAAGCGTGATTGTTTCTGCCTTGGCTCGCTCGCCTCTGCTCCTTCCTCGCTTCGTCTCCTGTCGCGTCGGAAAGCATCATTTAATTCTTTTTGTGGCTCATAGACGCTGTGTGCTGAAGGGCTGCGAGTTGTATCTTATTTTATTATCTCCTTCCATGGATCTTCCCCACTCTCTGTCAGATGGCCGATGCTGTCTGGAGAATTTGAGGAGAATCTGTGGGAGGAAGTGTTGTGATCTCGATTCCTTTCTCAGAAGTATCCTAAAAATGGGATATTTTGTGTCACGTCGGTCATTATGCTTGACCATGATTAAATAAACATTCTTCACGTTACAGAATTAAAGGAACTGAAAGTGAGACTTACAGGTGAATTGTCGACTGAATTTGCAACTCATGTGACCGGAGCCTACGCCTTCTCCAAAATGCCAAATGCAAAATGTATTATTTCTACAGCCGAGACGTCTTGGCATTTAAAAGAGGTTTAAATATATGTACACACACTAACGTTACCTAATCAGTTTTTTTAATTAACGTGTTTTAACATTATCATTTGTTTGTTTGACAACCATAATGACCTGCGAATTTTTATATGTACACGACGATACAACATTTAAGAAGGTTGCAATTTATTTATGTTATTTCAATTCAAGATCGGGATAGAAGAGAAGTACGAGAAAAAAGCAATTACGTTGTCAACAACCACGATGGTGGCAACAATCAATTTGTCGATGAAGAAAACCCAAATAACGTCAATATCGGCGCTGAAAATAGTAATTTTCTTTTATAATGTCCGAAACTTGAAAAAAGACGTACCTGTTTGTATTAATCAATAAGCATAGCAAAAACTAAAATTGTAATGGGGCTATTTTTCCTTTTTCAGATAGGAATGCCGACGGCAAGAGTGAAGACGTGGATAAATTTGATGAGGGGAACAACAAGAAAGAAAACGATAAAGAAATAGAAGAGATTGCAAAATATGAAGAATTGTGCTTTGAATCTATCAAGCCCTACGTCCATATTATTCACGAAACTCCAAACAGTTTCAGTTAATTTTAAGCATGAAAAATTAAAAAAAATACCGCATACAACATTAACCAGACCAGAAGTGATCATCTGTATTCTATATTCTTACGTTTTAGGGCTTGACACAAGTAATCTTACTCACGGGGGTAGTGCCGTAATATTGTAAAGATATTGTAAGAAATATATTGTATTGTATTGTAAATTAATATTGTATTGTAATTGTAATTGTAAATTACAATACAATTACAATATACAATTGTAATTTATACTTTTGGAACCTTAATTAGACCCCTAATTAGGATTAAATTACTGACTTGATATTTACCATGAAAACTATCATGTAGATACACGATTTTAGGGTAACAAAGGCTCAGAACACACTGCAGAAAATAAATTTGATATTGTACTGTAATTGTATTTACAATTACAATTGTAAATGTAATTTTATAAAAGCTACAATTACAATTTACAATATTACGGCACTACACGGGGGGTGGGGGGGGGCCTTTATTTTACGGAAAAGTTATTTTTTTGATATTATGTAAATATTTTGTATAGTATGAAACTACATTGGTACCTTTTTAACTCTTTTATTTAAGAAACGTTTGTCAGTGATCTAATTTATTTAGAGGAAGCAATACATTTTTAAACTTATGTGTATTTGCTGCTATTGTAAATAAAGGGTTGAGCTGATATTAATATTAGATTAATTTAATGTTTACTTACTGCTGAACTAATGACATACAAAGTTAAACGAATTAAATAATGAATATTGTTGTCCTCCATTAATTGGTTGTGCAAAATACGGTAATAATTTATTTAATCAAAATTTTTAAGTTCTCATGAATACAGGGGTGTTTAAATATTGATTTGATTAAAGTACAAAGTTTAGAGAATTTTCCCTGGCTTCGAATTTCGATTTTGTTTTGGGAGAAGGGAGTTGTATTGATAACCACAACCAGCACAGGTTGGTCTGGCGGTTAGTTAGTGGGTTGATTCCTGCTGGTTAAGCAACAGCCCAAGCGCATTCTGAAATGGATGGGTGACCTGTGCTTGGTAATCCTGCAAGGCTCGGTGATATGTACGTTGCAGGTCCTAGAGAGATTGTGTATAAATGTTATTTCTCTGGGCTTTCTAGAGTTCTATATTTCTAAATTTCTATGGTTCACTGGGTGGCATAGTTGGATTTAAATTTCCAGTGTTTCTTGAGTGGTACTTTAAGTGAATGAGATTTAATCCTATAACTAGCCACTCGAACCTTTGGGATAAATAGAAATTTGTTCTCTAGAAAAAGGGCTCGAGTCCTCAAATTGTGGAGGAACCTCGAGTCTCAGTGAAATAATAGTGAAAACTGGGCTTACAAGAGATGAAATCTCAAATCCTTAGGGATTCTACCCAGATACGAAATATTATTATAAGCGAGTCGCCTCGAAATTGCTGAATATAAATCGCTGGATTTGGGAGACTCATTAAATCGCTTTTGGATTGTATTGCTACATTACTGGGTGTGCAGCTGGAGTGTTGATGCTCTTTTGCCAAGTGCTATATATGTGAACGATGCTGTTGGTACAAGTTAAAGGATAGGGTTACAAATTTTATTCTTATAATGTTGTCATTCACGCTTCTAGTGGTGGGCATTGCTAAAGACATGGTCATTAGATTCACAAAGCATTTTTAGAATTACCTAGGCTGGCAAAACAGTAGTTTCTTTGACTAATTTAAGCTTAATTTTTTATTATATTTTTTAGTTTAAAATAAAAAAATTTAAAATTCCGTATTTGTTATTCAACATAAAATATTTATTAAAAAAATATAATTTAGAGGTTTGTCAATGGATTAATATAACACATACGCAAGTAAGTAAACGTATTGGCACTATTGTGAAATTCAAATTAGTGTTAAGAGAGAAACACAACTTTAATAATATTAAATAACTGACACTGTCGTTCAACAGCGATGACCCAAAATTAGTCCTCACCTTTCAAAATCTGTCTAAGTAATAACAGCATTCGGAAACATTTTCCGGAAGCTTTCAAGCAAAATTGGATCTGGATAAAAATCTAAGAAAACGTTCTTGACGCTTGACACTGGAGCAGGAACATTATCCCCAAACACATTTCCATTCGTAAGATATATGTCAAGATCAGTTCTTACTTCCAGGGATTTTAAATTTGGAAACGTATCACTGAGTCTTTTTATTTCTGGAAAATTACTAACAATCATTTCAGTCGAGACGGTTTCGTAATAATACAAACAGAAATCCTTCACTCCCGGCATGACTGGGAACTGGAAATTCTCGAGCTTATCATTCCATTTAAGCTTTTGACAAGTTGCAGCGCATCCTTCAAGAAATTTACGCGCAACTTCTTTCGCTCGCGACAACATAGGTGGATCCCAGTCGTTGTAGTGAGTAATTAGGTCAATGTCTTTCACTGCCCAATTACCCCCGTGATTGTTTGCAACAACTTCAAGTTGGTCCATATAACGTCCTTTGAATTCAACGACCAGGTGCTTGAGGAGGTGGAGGCGATTCACAGGCCGCAAGAGATATGGAAGGTACTGGGGCCACAAAAATACTTCCACTAAATTAGGGGAGCATTCCAGAAGCTGCTCTAGAAAAATTCCAGGAGTTCCCTTAGACTTACATATGAACTTTTTGAGACTTTTGAAAAGAGGTTTTGGACCAACAGCCGTTTCACTGAATAAAGATTCTCTTCGTCTTCGTCCCTCCTCCTCCGTCTCGGATTTATTCAAACGAGACTCAGATTCTGTATACATCCATTTGACAAAGCTGCAAATCAACTCCTCCAGGTTCGGTAGTTGAATTAAAAGAAGTCTTCCCAGATCACTCACATGCAGCAAATTAAACTCAAATTCCAGTTTTCTAATAAAAAGCCCATGAGCGTTGAAGAACCGCAGAGGCAGTGAATCTGTGTTGCGAGTGTAATTATTCCGAAATGCGAAGGAGGCACAGGGGAAATTTCCATCCGTGGAATCGTTTATGAGAGTCATCAAATCTTTAATAGGGCGATTTTGGTTAACAGTACTGTACAATGCTTGTGGCTTTAAAGAATTGTGGAATTTGAAAGTGACGATCTTTTGCAGGAATTTCGAGCTAAAATACACCCAGCGACGAGAGACGAGACGGCAATTCAACAGCGTTTGTCGGTCCAGCTCAGCCAATATGAATTCCAGTATCTGATAAACAAATAAAATACCTAATAAAGCAACTATTGTTATCTAATAACCAGGGACCGCGCAACCAGGGGGGGGGGGGGGGCACGGGCGCATTGTCTCTCCCTGGAATTTTAAATTCCTAATGTTAAGAATTGGATACATACTTCATTACGTATTATTAATTTTCATAATGCCTAATGAAACGTACGTGATCAATTGAAAACACACTTTCTTCTGCTGAACGTGAGGAATTTGGATGAAGCAAAATTAAATTTTCATTTCCAGTTTGAGTCTTAATTTTTAGAACTTTGTTGCCAATAAAAGTTGGGTCGATGTCATCGTTAGCAGTAGGGGAAGGTTTTAGTTTCTTAGCTGAAGAAATTTTTGATAGAGTTTGGTAGTCAGTCATGACGCAATTATCACTTTGAACTTGGTCAACCTAAAGCAAAAGGTTTGAAAATGAAAATTAGCATTAGAGCGCTTGCACTTCCTTCGGTCTCATCGTTAGTTACAAAGAAAGGATAAACAATGAAACACGAACATATCAAATAATATAAATAAATAGGTGCACGGCAAGCCGTGTAAAATATTGAATTTTCTGTCACTGTCAACTGTCACCTGTATAAAGGAAAGTATGGTTATATTTATATTATTTATCAAATATAACAGCAGTCACCTTACCATAATAACACAAGTATCTTGAGTCTTAACAGCGTCGGTTGTAATATTAACCTTGTGATGTCATTACAAAATTTAGCAATTAAAAATTGAAGCTTTTAAAGTTATTGAACGAGAAAGACTGAAAAATATTAATACCTAAAAAGTTTCAGGCTTTGAGCCTCAAAATGCGGGCAGAAAATTTATCAGTGCTGATGTGGAACAACATTGACTGTTTGTTATTAATGATATTTAATGTTAGTAAGTATTAACAGTAATTTTAATTTACTTAACACCTAATAAATCTGTTAACATTAATTTCCTAAATGTCAATAATTCAGGTTCAGTTCAGAGATTCTCAAAAATAATAATAAAATTCTAATTGAGGAATTCACTTGTTTAGTTCTGGCGCGCAAAACCAAGGACACAGTAACTAGCAATACGTAAACATTATTTTATTTCTACTTTTATTTTATTCTTAATTTCTTAATAATAATTTCTTATTCATTCTTATTCTTAATTCGTTCATTTTCATGTTAATTTTGTTCCGCTTTTCATTAAAAATTTTTTTGTAGGTATAATAGCATTGCTATAGGCATAGGCATAGTATTTCTTAATTCTTAATGCTCAACTTAACCACTAACAAAGTAGCAAGTGAGGCGACCGCAATTATATATGCCTTTTTGCCTTTGCATACATATTTGCATTATATGTGATTGTGATTTATATTCTCAAATGGTGCGGATTTAGATGTTTTTCAAAGTTTGATTATGTCATTTAAGTGATTTAATTTTTTGATGTGCAATACTGCGTATTAAAAATACATTCTACTTTCAAGTGTACACAAAGATGTTCCTAATGTAGCAGGAAGAGGATTCGCGGATGATATTGCTCTTGTGTCTAGTTCTATCCAAGGCGCCCGTGAATTAACAAAGATCGCAATTTCAAACTTTAACAAGGTTGGGTATGACATTAACATCAATAAATGCAAAGTCATTAACATTGTAAAAGGAAAGTTATGTGAAGATCCGCTGGTTGTTGATGATAATAACATCATAGAATCTATCAAGAAAGAAGAAACGGTAAGATATCTGGGTGTTAATTTTAATAATGAAATTTCTTTTGATCCTGCTTCTTCAATCAAGAATTTTACAAAAGATCTGCAGAATTTAGTTGGGACTCCTATGTTATTTCCAAATCAAAAGATTGCCATTATTAATCAATATTTATGGCCTTGTCTTACCTACTCGTTACAAACAGCCCCGTTAAATAAATTGCCTAAAACATTTCTTGAAGATTTAGATAAGCTAATTCGGAGTGCTGTCAAAGATATCCTTGCTATTCCTCATGATTCTCCTAATGCATTGTTGTACACCTCGAAAAAGTGCAGGGGTCTTCAAATAATGAGATCTACTTGGGAAGCATTTATTCAACACTATAACATTTGTGTAGTCTTATTGAGTTGCAATGACCCTTATATCCCATTTGTTAAAGATTTAAAGTCGGAAATGGAAAGCTGCATTGTAGCTTTGCAACTTGATGTGGATGAAGTGCAGTCTATGCTGAATTCACGCCCCAAAACAAAACCTGGCAAAATATTAAGGGAAACTTTAAGAAACCAAGAGTATGATCAATGGTGTTCATTTCCTCTCCGAGGACAAGGTGTTGAATTGTACAAAGAGTGTCTATACGGAAATAAAATTATTATTGAAAAACGTGGCCTAACGTCTTCGGAGTGGTTGAATACTTTAAAAATGTCTGCTAATGTATATCCCGTTAAAGCAATTCCAGGTCGTTCCTTAGAATCATCCCTTTGCAGGCACTGCAAAGAGAAAGAAACCCTCGCTCATGTTCTAGGGAAATGTCATGTGGGAAGCTTACTGAGAAATACTAGACATCATGACGTTAGAACTATTATTGCTAATCATTTGAAAACGCTTGATTGGATTGTGCATGAAGAAGTGACTGATGGTGCTTCAAAAAGGGTTGACATCATCTGCTGGCGAAAAGATCTACTGTCAGGGTACATTCTGGATCCCACAATTCGTATGGAGCAGTCATGTAGTCAAGCTGAAGAAGTTAATATAGAAAAGCAGGCGCATTATAACCCATGCATTCCTCACTTTTTGGACAAGTACAAACTGAAGAAGTTGGAAGTGGTTGGACTTCTCGTTGGAGCTCGGGGCACTATAACTGAGTTCTTTGAATCATTTCGCAAAGAATTGCGTCTTCCATCAAAAATGATTGAAGAAATCGTAGTTGCTACAATTCGAGGCTCATGCCGAATCGCCCACAATCATTTATATAATATGAATTTATCCCATAGTTGATTTTAATTTGATCATTTAAATTAATGTTATTGTTTGATATACAAAAATCATATTTAACTTGTATATAATGTGTTTTGTTTTTACTGTGTCTTAATGGCAAGCGTAATAGTGCGCCAGTTGTAAATAAAATTTTACTATCTCTCACTCATTATTATTATTATTATTAGTATATTATTATTATGCTGGGTTTTTATTCATTAGAAAAATGATCATATAATTTATACATACGCAGCATGACCACAGGTAGACTGTACTGACCATGCTGAAAATAGTATACAATAATTTTAGATAGAGTTTGACAAATTGGGGTTTTTAGTGAGAATACAATCTTAAGCTAAAATCTCCTAAAATAGGGCTTAAATATTAGGCCAGTTCAGTAAAAATGAAGAGGTACACGCGACATATAACAAGCGCAGTGATTAAAGAGTTTAAGTTAAGGATTTAGTTTAAGTAAGTTTAAGATGAGGATGCATTAAATGCTATTTTTCATTAAGAGCTTAATTAAAGAGGGCATCGTAGAACATCTGTGCCTTTCTTTTGAACAACCAATTACACTATATTTCTTATTGAGTCTATCTGGTCTTTCATTTGACCGTAAATATGGTTTTAACCAACAGCTATATCTGCTTGACTTTTCTATTTTTCTTCCAAAGTTTAATAACAAGTTTTTAAATATATCTTCGATTTTAACAAAATTAAGCTTATTACAAATTAGCTCATAATTAGTATTACTTACATATGTACTAACAACTATTCCAAGACATTTCTTTTCCATTGATACAATTTTTTTCATAAGTTTAATTGGTAGGCCTTGGCCTTATACAGTGGAAGCATACTCTAAAATGGGTCTTATATACACTATATAACTAGTTAATAAGAAAAGTGATTTCAGAAGACTCCTTTTAATTCAAGCACCGAACCTAGAGGAGTTAAAATGCAGTGCTGTCAAATGGAGATACACAGACTCGGAGTTTTGTTCAAATAAATCCGAGACGAAGGAGGAGGGGCGTATACGAAGAGAATCTTTATTCAGTGAAACAGCCGGTGGTCCGAAACCAGTTTTTAAAAATCTCAAAAAGTTCCTATATGAGTCTGGAGGAATTTCTGAAATTTTTGAGCGACAGTTCCTGGAATGCTCCCCCAATTTAGTGGAAGTATTTTTGACGCCCCCGTTTCTTCCATTTCTCTTGTGGGGTGTCAATCGCCTCCAACTCCTCAAGCGTCTTAAAGTTAACGTCGAAGAAAATTTTTTTCACCCACTTGCAATTCTTGCGGAACATCATGGATGGAGATAACTGGGCAGTGGAGGACATTCACCTCGTTACTTTTACACCTGAATGGGAAGACTGGGATCCAGCTGTGGCGTCGCAAGCGGGAGAAGTTGTGCGTAAACTTCTTGAGGGTAACGCTCAAACTTGTCAAAGGCTTCGATGGGATGAGGGTTTCCAGGATTTCCTGTTTCCAGTCATGCCGGCAGTGAAACATTTCTGTTTGTATTATTACATAACCATCGGGGCTGACGATCTGGAAGATGAGGTTGAACTCATTTCCAGAAATTTCTCAGAAATAGAAAAACTAGGCGACACGTTTTCAAATTTAAGGTCTCTTAAAGTAAAAATTGATTCTTCTGACATACACCTTGTAAATTCAAATGTGTTTGGAAATGACGTGCCTGTACCAGTTCTCAGTGTAAGGAATGTTTTCTTCAAGTTTCATCCTGATCCAGTTTTGCTTCAAAGCTTCCGGAATATGTTTCCGAATGCTGTAATTACTGAGACAGGTTTTGGAATGTGAGGAGTAAAGAGAGAATGCTTTGTAGCAGATTTAAAATTTTATAAAATAAATATGATATTTTGCCAATAATTACATGAGGTTTTAAGAATAAATTCTAATATAGTTTAAAAGTGTTTAGATAACTTAACATGACAATACTTAACTAAAACTATAGATGACTATTAATTAAATTTATAATATTAACATTAGTTTGATTTTTTAATTCAAAAATATCAACTTGTCTCTGTTTTTTTATCCCGCATAATAATTTGGAAGGATAGCTATGTCCATTTACTACACGCAGGTAAAGATTGTAGACAACAGCCATAAGTGTATATATGATTGTATTTAATGTTAGTTTGTTTTTATAGCCTTTAAAGGACAATTCTGTAATTCCATATAGGAATTGACAATGAGAACTCTCGTCAACCACTGGGTGGAATAACGAGTATATGAAATAATGATGGAAAATATGGAAAGAAACAAAAACAAGGGCTAAAGCCCTTGTTTTTGGTTATTTTATCTACCTTATTTATAATCAACTTCTGTAACATAGGTGTCCGAACTCATGGAGTGGAGCGCGGAACTCAGAACTCAAAGCTGCACTCCACTTCACTCAAGAGTGGAGTGGAGCGCGAGTTCCAAGGTACCCTTGAGCTCCGAGTTCGAGTTCCAAAAATTTATGAGTTCCAAAGCGAGCGGAGTGGAGTTCACTAACATGGAACTCAAAAGCAAAACTGCACTCTCATCCTAGTTAGGTTTGAGTGCAATTTTGACTTCCAAGGTGGAATTTAAAACTAGTAGTACGATGCATTTACGTAACCCAGCATACTTATAGCAGAACTCGTATAGTTAAATTACATACCTACCTTATTTCCTTTAACAAAAAAGGTAGCATTCGGCGTACTATTTGAACTCAAGCTATTCTTCCCCGTGTACAATTACAGATTCGCATAATTTTTAAAATTGAAAACATTAGTCCTATTTGCAGTTAATAAATGTCTAAGAAAACTGCAAGAGTTCAGATTTATTACGGTATAGAAGTATTCACAAGTAGGTAAAATCATCCGGTAATTAAATGTTGATTGCGTAAATACATGAGTATTTTGGGTTAAACCCACGCATTCTATTAGAGACCCGCGTACAGCTCAATATGAGACACCTATATTTTCTTGCGTACAATTGGAATTTACAACTAGAGATAAACGTTGTATGGGATAGAACAATGTATTATACTACTGTGTTTCTAAACCATCACCAACAATGTTGATACTTACTAGCTTACTACATAGAAGAAACATGAAAGATAAAAATTAGTTACAAAAAAACAATTACTTTTCCTGGAAGATATTTTTAAAGTAACCGTAAATTAATACAGGTTTAGTGGGTTCGATTCAAATACGTAAACACGTTGCAGCCAAATATCTAGTGAAAAACTAGAATTTGGTAATTAGAAAATTAAAAATTTCATCAATAACTACCTAAATTTTGCCCGTATAAATGTATTGTTTAATAGTTTTAGTTGAAACCCTTAAAACCTAAAATTTTAATTTTAAGTTTTGGACATTACCGCTACTTTTTCTACCCAAGGATGCCTAAAATTGAGTTCCAGTTTGAGTTCGAGTTCGAGCTCCAAAATTTTTTGAGTTCGGATTCTGAGCGGAGCGCGAGTTCTCAAAAAAAACTAAGAATTTTTTGAGGTCCGAGTGGAGTTCCTAAAATTAGAGGGACATTTTTTGAATTTGAGTGGAGTGGAGCGCGAGTTCCAAACTTTTGGCCAGCTGTGTCTGTAATACAATATCAAAAATTCAAAATTCCAATTTTTGAATTTCCCGCTAATAAATTTAATATTGCGTTAATTCAAGATTTCGACCGGTAAGTCAATAAAATAACCCTAAAGTGATATATTTTTGGAACGGTAACAATTAGCCAAAGATAATGAACATGGTGTGCACGCACGATTGTTATTAGTTTTTAAATGGTTTCGAAATAACATAATTGCAAATTAAAAAAATTTAACTGATTGTGTCGAGTGATATATCATTGGAAAGCTCTTCAAAAATAAGCAGGGACCTTTTTTTTCGTTTTTTGATTGTGACCCACGCAACACATTTTTTGCGGCATTTTCAAATTAAAAGACCGTTATTTTGAAAACGTTTTGTTATAATGGAGGCGGGTTCCTAAATTTGAATTCTACTGGCGATTAGCTTTCCAATGATATATGGCTCGATGAAATCGGTCCAGTATTGCTCAATTCTCAAAAATCCGGTAAATTATGTAGATAGGTAGGAATAATTAGGCTCCTTCCCCGTCCATGCTATTTCAGGTTCTGTATCTTTATTTTACTTCAATGCACTGAGGCTAGTATTTGTTCCTACCTATCTACATAATTTACCGGATTTTTGAAAATTCTGCAATACTGGACCGATTTGAGGCTAAGAATTTTATAGGACGCAACGCACAAACTCTATAGCCGTACCAAAAAATGCGAAACAAATCAACGACGAGTTATAAGGCAAAACAACTAAATGGTACAAGTATTAAATGTTAGTACTGCTAAATAGTACTGCTGCATGAAAGTACTACTAAATAGTAGTACAGCTAAATGGTTGTACTACTAAATTGTAGTACCACTAAATGGTAGTACTACTAAACAAGTTACTTTAAATCGTTGTGCTAAAGTATAGTAAATCTGCTAAATATTAATACTGCTGAATGGTTGTTCTACTAATAGGTAGCAGTAATGAATCGTATTACTAGTAAGTGGTTGTACTGCTGCATAGAATTACTACTAAATGCTAGTACTGCGGAATAGTGGTACTACTAATTGGTACTAGTACTGAATGGTAGTACTACTGAATAGTAATACTGCTGTATGAAAGTACTACTAAATGGTAGTACTGCTAAATAGTGGTGCTACTAAATTGTGGTACTTCTAAATAAAAGTAATTCTTAATCGTAGTGGTAAAGTAAAGTAGAACTGCTAAATTGTAATACTACTTAACAGTTGTACTACTAAAACGTAGTAGTACTAAATCGTATTACTAGTAAGTGGTGATACTGCTGCATAGAGTTATCACTAAATGCTAGTACTGCTGAATAGTAGTACCACTGAATGGTACTACTACTAAATGGTAGTTGCACTAAATGGTAGTACTAATAAATAGTAGCGGTACTGAGTGGTATAACTTTTAAATGGTAGCACTGCTGAATGCAAGTACTACTAAATGGTAGCACTGCTGAACAGTAGTACTACTGAATAGTAGTACTACTCAATGGTGGTAATACGGAATAGTAGTACTACTAAATGGTAGTACTACTGAATCGTTTGCTTTTGTATAGTAGCACTGCTAAATTGTAGTACTACTGAATATCAGTACCACTAAATGGTAGTAGTACTGAATGGTAGTACTACTAAATGGTGATAGTACTGAATGGTAGTACTACTAAATAATAGTTTTGCTGCATGGAAGTACTACCAAATGGTACTACAACGAAATGGTAGTAGTACTGAGTAGTAGTAAAACTAAATGGTAATATACTGAATGGTAGTATTGCTAAATGAAAGTACTACTGAACGGTTGTACTGCTGAATAGTAGTACTACTTATCAGTAGTACTACTGAATAATAGTACTACTAAATTAGGCTGACTATTTGTACTGGATTCATCAGTATAATACTGGTTTTGAGACTGAAGTACTGGGTAAAATACAAAACTCAACCAGTACAGTACATGTACTGGATTTTGGCGCGTGCTATCAAAGTGTACTGGTTATGCATTAGAATGATGATTACTGTATTTCTGTTTTAATATAATGACCACATTAAGCACCTGCATTAATCTACAATTTAAAATTGTGCGTTCCGCAAACCAAAACAAAGTAGGAACTTCTGTGCTGGGGATGATTACAGTTACAGTTCCAAACAAATGTCTCCTACATGATATGCTTGTACGTTTCCTGTAGTCACATGTTGGCGTCGATACTATTTTGTAGGGCGTCTTGTTTTTTATGTGACCCTCAATTTATATGACATTATTGATGTCCGGTCCCAAAATGGCGTTATCGTAACGTTCAACGTACCTAGCTAGGAAAAAAGATAAGTATGTACCCTAATGTATTTACACAAGCTTTTATTTGGAGAATAAACAATGTTGAAAAAATGTTACAAGTTGCGTCATTTAACCGCTGACTTCGGAAAACCTATTACCGCGATCTCAACTGAAAGCTGTACACCACTGCGGGGGTGCTTCTGCTAGCCTTTTAAAATTATTTAAAGGAAGTCAGTTAAAAACTGTGACCGTAAAATCTAAAGACAGACAGACGGACGGACAAACCCCTTTCAATAGATGCTGATTAGCTAAAGCTTAGCATCTTAAAAGCATAAATTATCACAGTAGCAACAAGGTTCTAAAATTACAACATAATCAATATTACTATTAAAAACGTGCAGTGTTTGTTCTACTGACTGCATGATCCAAATATTTAAGGTCATTCATGCTGGATAGTATCAATAGTATGCATTTGCACGTACTAAGGCTGAAGTAATTTTCAGCAACGTTTTAATTCCTAATTTAAAGTCCTTATATATATTTAGACTATAATTCAAAAACGTAACGCGTGTTTAGGTGTAGCTCTGACCTCAGTAGTGTACATTTAAACTGAACAAGATCTATCAAAATAAATTCCTTTGTCACAAAAATATATTATGTAGTTCTCAACGACGTTTTAAAGGATAAATTTACTGCATTATATTGTTTTATTAATTATATTACTGTAAAAAGTAATAAATAGAATGCTACTGGTGAATTAAAGCCTATTAAAAAGCACCAAAAATCGCAAAAATTGGTACTACCTAATTGGGTCTACTTGATGAGCCGCCATGTTCCAGAATAAAAATAGTCGTAATAGAATGCTTAAACAAATTACAGTAGTGGCGGGGGGGGGGTAACGGAAAACAATCAAAACTGTTGCGATTATTAGATTACGTAATTTAAGATCAACCCGCTATTAAGTACTTAGCATATTTTTATTTCAAAATAACTATTTTTTTACGTGTACTAAATTAATTAAAAAGTGGCCAGCTTATACTAAATTGTAGTACTACCTAATCGTAGTGTTATTGTATAGTAGTAATGCTAAATAGTAGTACTACTAAAAGGTAGTATTACTAAATGGTAGTATTACCAAATGGTAGTACTACCTAATCTTAGGGCTATTGTACAGTAGTACTGCTGATTGGAACTATTACTGAATAGTAGTTGTACTACATAGTACATGTATTGAATGTTAGTACTACTAAATGGTAGTACTGCTAAATGGTAGTGCTGCTAAATGGTGGAACTACCAAATAGTAGTACTACCTAATCGTAGTGCTATTGTACAGTATTACTGCTGATTGGAACTATTACTGAATGGTAGATGTACATTATAGTACTAATACTGAATGTTAGTACTACTAAATGGTAGTACTGCTAAATGTTGGTGCTGCTAAATAGTAGTACTACTAAATGGAAGTATCTCTTAATCGTAGTAGTAAAGTAAAGTATGACTGCTCAATTGTAATACTACTGAATGGTAGTACCACTAATTGGTAGTACTACTAAATGGTAGTTGTACTAAATGGTAGTACTAATAAATCGTAGCGGTACTAAGTAGCAAAACTTTTAAATTGTAGCACTGCTGAATGCAAGTACTACTAAATGGTAGCACTGCTGAATGCAAGTACTACTAAATAGTAGCACTGCTGAACAGTAGTACCACTGAATAGTAGTACTACTAAATGGTGGTAATACGGTTTAGTATTACTACTAAATAGTAGTACTACTGAATTGTTGTGCTTTTGTATAGTGGCACTGCTAAATTGTAGTACTAGTGTATAGCAGTACTACAAAATAGTAGTAGTACTGAATGGTAGTACCCTTCTTAAATAGTAATAGTACTGAATGGTAGTACTACTTAATGGTAGTTCTGCTGTATGGAAGTACTACAAAATGGTAGTACTACTATATGTTAGTTGTACTAAATGGTAGTACCAATAATTCGTAGCAGTACTGAGTGGTGAAATTTTAAATAGTAGCACTGCTGAATGCAAGTACTACTAAATGGTAGCTCTGCTGAAAAGTAGTACCACTGAATAGTAGTACTACTACATAGTGGTAATACGGAATAGTAGTACTACTAAATAGTAGTACTACTGAATCGTTTTGCTTTGTTATAGTAGCACTGCCTAATTGTAGTATTAATAAATAGCAGTACCACTAAATAGTAGTAGTACTGAATGGTAGTACCCTTAAATGGTAATAGTACTGAATGGTAGTACTACTAAATAGTAGTACTGCAGCATGGAAGTACTACTGAATAGTATAACTGCTACATGGTAGTACTACTGAAGGGTAGTACTACTGAATTTTTTTTTAAAGGTAGCACAGGTGAGCATAATCACAACGAAAAAATGGAGTACAGAGTAGCGCACTGAGTACAAAATAGTAGTAATACTGAATGGTAGTAGTACTGCATAGTAGTGCATAGTAGTACTACTGAATAAAGGTACTACTAAATGGTGGTACCACTGAATGGTAGTACTACTGAACAGTAGTACTACTGAAGAGTAGTACTATCAAATGGAAGGTTATCTTAATAGTTGCAACACTAATTCGTAGTGCTACAGTATAGTAGAACTGCTAAATAGTAAAACTACTGAATAATAATACTACTCAAAGTAGTAGTACTGAATAGTAGTACAACTAAATGGTAGCTGTACTTAATAATAATACTACTAAATGGTAGTACTGCTGCATGGAAGTACTACTAAATGAAGGTATTGCTGAATGGTGATGCACTGAATGGTAGTTATACTAAATAGTAGTACTACTGCATAGTAGTACTACTCAATAGTAGTACTATCAAATAGAACGACTACTTAATGGTAGCACCACTAATTCCTACTGCTACAGTATAGTAAAACTGCTAAATAGTAAAAAAACTACGGAATACTAGCACTACTAAAAGGTAGTCGTACTGAATAGTAGAACTACTAAATAGTAGTAGTACTGAATGATAATACTACTAAATGGTAGTACTGCAGCATGGAGGTACTACTTAATGAAAGGACTGCTTAATAAGGGTACCTTGGAATGGTTGTACTACTAAACAGTAGTAGTGCTGCATTGAAGTACTATTAAATGGTAGTACTACTTAAGTTTTCTGGATTACCGTTTTTAGCACGGGCTAGCTTAGTCAGGTCAATATCGGCGGTATTCGTAGCATCATTATTAATATTATTAGTGTAACAATGGGAAGTTTTCGTTATTATGTGGTTATATTTTAATATTATATAATTATATTATTATAATAGAAGTAAAATTAGTAATTAGTAGAAGTAGATAAAATTGGATTACGAAATATAATATTTAATATTATTTCAATCTAATTAGTAGTAGTAAATTCAATTGGAACTGGAATACGAAATATGAATTTATTAAAATTAATTAAAATATATAATCCATAGTAGTCTACAGAAGAATAAAGAATTTTGGAATAGTAATAAGTTATTAGGTAATAGTAAATAGTAGGCAAATGCGAGAAGCGAGGCAAAAGTTGGTATTTGGTATTTCCACTATTTCCAGTTCCAGTACTTTTCATTACTTGTCAACATGGTACATTTTACCCATAAGCACATAGGTACTTAGGTACTTTGAATTTGAATGCACAAAATGTCAAAAATATATTACTGGGCTCGCTAATGTTAAAAGAATTTACCACCCCCAAAAACTTTCAGGGACCAAAGCTCGATTGTGCTTCATCGCGCTTCGTCCCGCTTCGTTGAGCTTGGGTAAAAATTGTGTAAGCTTCATCGCGCTTCGTTGAGCTTGGAATTGTACACCTTGATTGAACTATTTGAGTTCACGAACTATTTTGGGCAAGTTAACTTCAATATGCAGAACACTGATTATGGGTTGTTTGGTCACAGTGACCCGCCAAAGTTTAATAAAATTCAAAGTTTGAAACTTTGCTGCCCTATAACTTCTAAAGTTCTTATCCGAATTTGATAAAATTTGAGTTTTTCTAATCCTTTGATGATATTTTAAAAAGAAATTTTAGGATGTTTGAAAGTTCAAAACTTTATCATTTTTTTTACAATAATTCAAAAAACCTTTATTTTTTAAATGTCATGTTTAAAACCAATTTTATAAAAAAAAATTAAAACTTTTGAATTTTTAAAAAACCCGAAATTACTTTATAAAATTTCGCATAGTGATTTTAAAAACTCTTGATCAAAATCAGATGAGAACTGTAAAACTTTTAGAGCGGCAAAGTTTTAAAATTAAATTTTTTTTTAAACTTGGGCTGGCCACTGCACTATAGCAAAAGAACGCAAAATGCACCCGAGTTACTTTAGATCTGCGCTATTAAAAAGTAGCCTCATGTTTTTAAATAGGTCTCTGTGAAATCTGGGTGTTTTATGTCGTGTCATTCTCTTGTCAGCTCTAATAGGCTCAAAACCGTCATTTTTGTGAAGTGTTGGTCTGTAAATGATGTCATCCGAATTATCACTCTTTTGAGGAGCAACCCACCTCATGCTATTACTTTAACATTGCGTATAATAACATTTCGTAAAGTGTGGGTCGGGAATAAATATTCTGATTTTCAAAAACATGCAAATAGAACATTTTCCACTATTTAAATACACACAAATAAAACATTTTCCAATTTTCAAAAACATGCAAACAGAACATTTTCCACTCTATAAAAACATACAAATGCAAATGGATTTAGTCTTGTTCAGGCTCAGTTGCTGTCGCTGCCATATGACTTTTCATCCCAATCCAATCATATTAAGTGAAAATATGTACATACACCTTTTCGTCCATTTACCAGTCGTTATATCTCATGTAATGTTATTTATTGGGACTTATTTTAATAATCTTCCTCTGCTTACAGTACAGACTCAATAACATTCCCATTGTTACACTGATTTGAGGGGCCTCTCAACAGACGCCGCCATTCATAGGGTTGTGGCGTTTGTGGAGAGAGCTCTTGAGTCCGGACAGATGGTTTTGGGTGCCTTTGCTGATATTGAGGGGGCATTTAACAACGTTTTGTTTGATGCAATCGTTGCGGCGCTGGACAGGTTTGGTGTGTGTTATTTGTTAAAGAGATGGATTGACTTTGGTCTAAGACATAGACGGGTTATGTCAGAGGTCAAAGGTAGTTCGAGACATCGTAACGTTGAGAGAGGTTGCCCACAGGGTGGGGTTATTTCACCACTTCTGTGGAACCTTGTTATGGATGGCCTTTTATCAAGGCTTCGGCTGAAAGCGTCATCCGCTCTGTCACAGGGATATGCGGATGATACTGGAGTGCTTCAAGGTGGCAAGGTGTTCCATACACTTGCACACCGGGTCACTAGTGGTCTTAATATCATTGGTGAATGGTGTGTGGAGGTTGGACTTCGCCTTAACGCCGAGAAGACTGAGTTGATTTTGTTCACGAGGAATACCAGGTTTAGCCCCCCTGCTCTAAGTTATAGGGGTGTGAATCTTGAAATCCGGCGTTTGGTAAGGTATTTGGGTGTTACATTGGACAAGCACCTCACGTGGATGCCACAATGCAAGTCGGTTGTCAGCAGAGCGGGGGTGACTATGGTCCGATGTAAGCGTATGATTGGAAGGAAATGGGGGCTATCACCAAAGGTAGCAAGGTGGGCCTACTCGTCACTTATTCGACCTGTGATTGAGTATGGGATTGTGGTATGGTCCGCGGCACTGGAGAAATGCTCGTATGTGATTTTGTTGAATAGGGTGCAGCACCAGGCATGTCTCATGATTACTGGTGCGCCTCGATCAACGCCAAGTGCGGCTATGGAATGTCTAATCGGACCTATTCCTTTAGACATTTGTCTTAAAGGAGTGGCTGTCAGATCAATGCATAGGCTGAAAACTAGAGGATTGTGGACGATCAATCCGATGTTTGGGGGTCCCAGTAGTCATACTGTGATCTGCGAAAAATGGGGCCTGTGCGACCCAATTCTACGCATGCCAGTGGACTGGGCATATCGGCCGCTAGAGGACCGCAGGTTCAGGGTGGAAATTGGGTCACGGGTTGAATGGGTAAGGGATTTATCCCTTGAAGGTTATGGAATTGTATGCTACACAGACGGCTCACGGGAAGGTGATAACGCTGGATGTGGAGTCGTTATTGAGGACCGATGTCCAAGGGGTACACGTACTCTAATGGCTATGTCCGTGTACCTAAGAGCTGATGCTTCCGTGTTCCAGTGTGAGATCTCTGGCATCTCTTTGGCAGCACACTGGCTGCTTGAGAACGAGCACAGAGATCTCTCGGTCAGGATATTCAGCGACAGTCAGAGCTCTTCGCGTGCTCTATCCAGGCCTCACACTGCCTCGAGTGTTGTGGGTGACTGCCACTCGTACCTTAACAGTCTCGCTGAGAGAGGATGTGAGGTTGAGCTGGTTTGGGTCCCTGCTCATTCGGGGTTTAGGGGTAATGAGGAGGCGGATAGACTTGCGAAGGCTTCGCATGATGGCAGTTGTGCTAGGCAGCTTGGTCCTAGGCCAATTCTACCGGTCCCAATCTCCGCTGTCCACTGCGCTATTGCGGGGTGGACCAGACGTGAGCACTCTAGACATTGGACTGGGTTGCGTAAGTGTAGACAGGCGAAGCTCTGGATATCGGCACCGTTGTACGGTAATGCGTCAATGGTACGATACCCCAGGGACCAGCTGAGGTGGTTGGTTGGGTTAGTTACTGGGCATGGGGCGTGGGGCTATCATGGTTGGAAGATAGGAGTTTTAGACTCCCCACGGTGCCAGCACTGTGGGGAGGAGGATGACACTCCGATTCACTTCCTAACGTCATGTCCAGCCTTCTTATTAGTGAGGAACCTCTACTTATGTGGCTGTGTTATCTCGTTGGAACTGTTGGGTCAAGCATCTGTGGGCCAGCTAGTGGCGTTCTCGCATGCCACGGGTAGGCTCATAAGCTGATCTAGTTTTTCACGTCCATAGGGGGAGTCTGCAATAGGCCATTATAAATAAGGCCTCGGCGGCGTCAGTCTCGCAAGAGACTGGACCCCTGATAATTAATAATAATAATAATAGTACACTGATTTCAAAAGTCAGTTTTAGGGATCAGAATTGTCATATGCACCAACATTAAAAATCGCGGGGTCGTAAAACATATCTGCCTGATTTAATTGCACTCACAAAATATTAAAATACAAATATTGTATTGTTTCTCCCCGCTTATGCTAGGATTTTTCAATTGATCTGCTTAACACCTTTAGGAGTTCTGTAATAACTAATTAGAGTTGTGCAATTTAAAACTTTTCTTGGATTTTGTTTTTATTTTAATAATTAATTCCAAATATTTCTTTTATTTCTAATCAATTCCAATTTTCCTTTTAATCAGAAAATCAGAGAAAAATCAGAATCAGACTTGGGTGACAGACGCAGATGACTCAGACCACGTTGATTTATTCCTTGAAAATTTTACCAGTCAATGTACTACACGATTACACGACTTATGTGCCAGCTCCACTACTATGGTAGCTTAACACTGGTTTACTAAGGTACCATAGAAAGGCATAGAATCCATCTCCACTGTACCATTGTAGACAGTTAACTCGACTGTAGTAAGTACACTTACTGCAGTAAAACTGTCGACTAGGAAAAAATTCCTAGTAAACCAGAGTTACTACAGTAAACCATCACACCAGACACACCTAACCATCGAGCACAGTGCGAGTTTGGTCGTGTTCCGGACCAATCGTAACAAATACATGTTACCCCGAGCAGGAAAAGTCAATGTCATCGCCATGTCAAGGGACCAGTTGACCTTTTGACTTTTTGACGAGTTTTGTAGTAATATTTCTATTTGGTAATACTTAAATTACCAGACATTCATGTTAATTCTTATTTTAACCGTATGTATTAAAAAACTATTTAAGGCAATTGTAGATGTTAATGTGTTATTATACGATCATCGTTTTGTTTATGTTATAGGATTTAGAAACTCATCGTTTTTTGCACTCAAATTGTCCTATATTATATTAAATTAATTTGAGACACGACAATGACGGTTGTATGACGGTGGTATCATTTTGTTGTTATTATTTGTAGCTGTGATTCTGTCATCGATTAAATGTTTGTGAAATTTTAAATTTTCGAATAACCTCGTATGTCATTTAAGTTGTAGTTAGAATTCGACCTAATTACGACTAACAATTTTTTACCACTTACAGTTTTTATTTTACTGGAATCATCAAAGCAATGTTTTGACAACTTATTTTTCCAAACTAAATTTTCTTATAGTTTCAATAACGGCTATGATTGTTATTTACTTTCGTATTTATAACTGCTAAATACTACTTAACTATGTGATATTGTCAACACGATAATATATTAGTCAGGCGGTGAAAACAATTTTCGGCACTGAGCTGAATGTGCATTGGCTACCCTTAATTGAACTTGCAATGTAATAACATTGTTCCGTCTCCACTACCATCGCTACTATTTACTACAGTACCGGGTAGGGATTCAATTCCACTCTTAAGTGCAACATCTCACTTAAGTATGGACTTAAGTGTACACTTAAGTGGTATTCAATGAAAGTGATATTCAATGCCAAACTTAAGCGCGAAAATTTGACTTAAGTCTACGAGATACTTAAGTAACCTCAGAAGCTTACTTAAGTACGTTTTTAAGGTATAATAATTATTTTAACTTTAAATAAAAACTCTAAATCCTCTAAACCGTAAAAACCGAGTTTTAAAAATAGTGTATAGATTATCAGCGGCTTATATTATTGTAATTAAGCTAATATTTATCTTCAGAGTATCTTACAATGCTTCCTTTTCTTCCACGTAGAACCACAAATAATAACTCGGGTGGGTCAAAGATTGAAAAAAACGAAAATTGCTGGAAAACTTATCGCGGTATGAGGTTATAAAACACTGTGGGGCTGAACCTGAACATGTACGAGGTCTGTTTGGTATTTTAGAACCTTTAATGGAACCATTAAGTTCTAGTAACAACGCTGTAACCGCTGAAACTCAAGTGCTTATATCTTTAAGTTTTTTTCGGTCAGGCTCTTTTCAGTATGTTGAAAGTTCGGTATGTGGCGTGTCCCAACCTACAATTAGTCGAATTCTTAATAAGTTTTCTAATAAAGTTGTTCATGAGTTAAGCCCGAATTTAATTCAGTTTTCATCGAACCCGATTGACTTGACCAGATCAAAATCAAACTTCTTTGATATTGCGGGAGTACCTTTAACAGTTGGAGTTGTTGATGGGACGCACATTAATTTAAAGGCTCCTTCAAAAAATGAAAGTGCCTATGTAAATTGCAAAGGTGTGCACTCTATTAACACTCAAATTGTGTGTGATTACGATTACTCGTTTAAAGATATTGTTGCTAAATATCCTGGAAGTAATCACGATGCATACATTTGGCGGTTTTATGGATTAAAAGAGCGATTCGAAAGAAATGAATTCGGAGATTCCTGGGTACTCGGTAAGTGTTTAATATCAATGAATAAAATACAGAAAAATTATTTTAAAGACAAAATATTAAAAATTGCATGGTTACTTATAAGTATACGTGTCTTAAAGTTGAATTTTCAACGTTCAATAAAACATAATTATGATTTAATATTTTATTTCAGGGGATGCTGGCTACGGAGCTGAGTCATGTCTAATGACTCCAATATTTCGACCACAGACGGATCCTGAAAAAAATTAAAACAGATCGTTTGTTAAAACTAGAACTCTTGTTGAACGGGCTATAGGAGTTTATGAATCCTGATTTAGATCTATGGATCGATCTGGGGGTATACTGTGCTATGATCCAGCAAAAGTAAGTTTATGGTGTATTGCCTAATTTAATGAGTTACATTCCTATGTTAATTTATGCTAATTATTAAAGACATTTTACTATTTTACTATTTTTACTAGGTTTGCCGCTTCATTTATACTACTGGGGCTATACATAATTACTTCATTAAAAATATTGTTGCCTTAATTCCCGACGACGAAGCATACCCGGAAACCATTGTGCACGATCATATGATAAACCCAGAAGGAATTGTTGATTCTAATAGTGGTATGAATACGAGACAGCAATTAATCAAAAACTTTTTCACTTAAGTTAACCAGCTTTAATTTAAAACAATAACCTAATACATATAGTCTCATTATTTTTGTAGATATTGAAATTTGGTCAATAGTGAAGCTTCTACTTAATCACCTATTACTTTTACTTTACTACTTCGTAGGTTGTGTAGATTTATCACAGAATTTTTCCTCTAACTGTCCGTACAAAAGTTAACTTCTGCAAAATACAGCCCGGCACTTTCAGTTTTATTTTAAATATTCTATGGTGTAGAATACTTCTTTACATTTACCTATAAGTTGTGTCTCTTAAACAACCAAAAGTCATGTTTTGAAGAACTGCTGTATAATCATATGTGTAAGAACAGACTAGATATCACTATTCAACAATTTCAAAGTCTTCAGCTCCGTATCGAGTCCGAAACTCAAGAAATCAACATGACTAAGAATAACGAGCACTTTCTGCAAGTTATTGCCAAATTCCAGTTTGAAAAATTTGCTACGTGGTGTGCTAAAGGTTACAAATAAAACTGTAGGATATTTGGATGAGAAAGTTTTCATAAGGCTCTCAGTTGCAAAATTAAATTAAATTTAAATTTATATCCTCATCTTGCTGCCACTGTTAAGGAAGTCAAGTACTTACAAATGGTTGGTTTCACAAGAATCCTAGAGAAGGCTATGAGGCTCTACGAAAACCGAACAAATTTTAAAAGACATTGTATTTTCCTCAACAGAATTTCTCGCTGGTATAATCAAATCAACGCAAATATTACAGAGGAAGAATTAGGCATATTAAAGGATTGCCTCCATTTACTTGTATTCGAACCACCTTTGGATGACTAGTTGGCAAATAGCTTTATGAATCAAATTAATTTCATCATAACGGCAATATATCGTCAAGCAGCCATCATTCAAAAAGTACCCATGAATAATGCTACGAACACAGATAAGGAATTGAGCGTTGTCTCAAATTATTTAGAGGATATTCACAAACACAAGGAATAGCAAGACATGAGGTTCGAATTAAATAAAAGTGTTCGTATCGTCATTAGTAGCTCCTTTGAATACGTCATAAGATTTGACAGGTAATTTTACAGCATACATACTTTAACCAATTAGTTATTACAATAATTGATAGGTCTATTATTAATTTAATATTTTTGTCTGTGAAGAACCAAAATGACCCATATCCAATTAAGGCTATAATCAAAATGAGGTTTGTTATAAAAGCAAAATGAAAAACATGCGTAAAATTTTATTAACGAGTTTTTAAATAGCGCAAAATGCTCTATATTCATGCTTTTCCACAATGTAAAATGTCCTATTTACGTGATTTTTAAAAGTGCAAAATATTCTAATTTGACGTTTTGAAAAGGTGAAAAATATTTTAACTGCATGTTTTTAAAAAAGTACAAAATGTTCTTATCACATGTTTATGAAAAGGTGCAAAATGTTCTATTTGAATGCTCTCAAGCCATATTAAAATATTTTTTAGATAATAGTTGAAATTCGTTTTAGCTAAAAATGTATACGGGCATAGCCTGAAAGCTCGACACTTGTAATAATCGCTGACCTCCCCTGGAAATTTTCGTTCAACATTACAAGCATAGGAAAATCTAAGACCTCCCATCCAAAATTTTTAAAATTTGACATAAAAAGGGTTAGATCTGACCTTTCTGGCATTTGTAAGGTTTTAGGCTGTGTATATGGGTCTTTTTGGTTCGTCACAGACAATATAATCTTGTTTATTCGAGCTCGAACACATTATTTCTACATTATGAGTTTGGGATTTAGGTTTAAATGTAAATTTTTTGTAACCGTATCACAACCAAGAATGCCCCAAGAAGAATGATCTCTCAAACTCCCAAAACACTAAATTTAGGGAAGGACCTACCTAAGGACATCGTATTGGTTATTGGTTTCCACTTAAAACTTATGAAAAGTTCATCATTACTGTGATAGTGCGTAATCATATAACAGGGGGGGGCGGAGGACACAGACACGGACGGAGGCTGTAAACACTACGAGAATAACGATGCCATGCAAACAAATCTCAACATCAGCAGATGGGAAGGGCAATTTACTAAATGTATTCGACTGTCAAGCCTTGGCTGGACCGAAGGACAGAAACGAGAGTCTCGATTTTCTTTAGAGCATCATGATTTTCATGATCAAGGAAATTGTGACGCAGGTTGAAGTAAAACTGGAGATAGTATTAGGGACGAATCATTTTTGATCTGTATCTTTGTGTGGGAACTTTTTGAACAAAATTTGAAAAAGCGATAAACCCAATGCACTAGAATTTCATCAAATTATCACACGGACTAAGCTAGAACCGGTTAATCAAGGCGTCAGAATACATGGCATGACGTAAATCAGTAAGCATTTTTATTTTTGCTTTGTTTTAAGTGTTGTTAATTAATTTTTGTGTGAGGTGTGTTTACTACAAATATGAGTATTCAGAACGTGGAATACAGTTTTAGCACATCTTTTGTGAAGAACCAAAATGACCTATATCCAATTTAAGCTAGGATAAAATAAGCTATGTCAAAAAAGCAAAATAAGAAACATGCGTAAAATGTGAATTAGAAGTTATTAAAATGTGTGAAATATTCTACTTGTTTTTAAAAAGTAAAAAATATTCTATTTAAATGCTTTTAAGACAATATGTGTTTCTATAATATTGTAGATAGTGGATATTGCTGCAAATGGATATGGGTCATTTTGGTTATTCACGGACGATATATTATTGACTAAGAATTCAGTAGTGGTTAAAAGTATAGTAATATACATACCTAATTACATTACAAGTGAAAGTGTAGTGCGATTCTTTTAAAATATACTGTAAACTTTCTCATTTATGCTACTTATAATAATGACAGTTTTTTTCTTTAAAAATTATACCTATCGTCGCAGTATAGTAGTAGAAGACATGTCAGCTAAGCTAATTAACGCACTTGTATTTTTGTATTATTATTACAGACGGACTTATGCAAGGAAAAATAAATTTTCTTTTTATTGTACCTTGTCAGTGGGAATCCCGCTTGCTTTGTGTATTATTATCTACATTCTTGAAGTAAACCTCCCTGACGGACATGATTTTGAATCCAGTATGGCCTTCACCAGATGCTTCGTCCCACGTAATTAAATATGGATGAATACTTATTTTAGTATAAGGTTGTATTCAATACTTAACTTTAATTCAAATTAATTAATTTTTGCTTTTTATGAATGATAAATAAATTAACTACATTTTCATTTAAGTGAATTTTGTTTTTCAGTCCCTCCAACCAACTCCATTTTGATCTACTTTTATTTGGTTGTGGGTAGTCTTCTGTTGTTAAACACGGTAATTTTTGTATAGACAATGGTTGTTCTATGCTCTATTCACACTACTACGGCTTGGGTTCTAACATGTTCTAAATCTATGCAAATTTTCCAAAGGTATGAGTTTATTCAATGAAAAATTGCATCTCACAATCTCATCAATTTTGAAAGCGTTTATAATTTTTGGAAAATTGTGAGGGTATTGTGATACAATAAAATAATTTATTATAAATGGAATGGCTATATAGCTCACCAGTATGTAATCTTTCTTATGACAACAGGTGCTTCTTATTTTTTCGATTATTCTGTGTCATGGGTACAACGTGGACGATCAACATATAACTCTGGCTATGTGGTGCTCATAAAATGACGTCTGGTGAAAAATCTGGGATTATTGTATTCTTTAAACTTTTGTATGTCTCTCACGGCTTCTGTAACTTTATTGTTTTTGTTTGTAAACCGAGTATTTTTAAATTATTCAAGCAACGGTTTTGTCCATCTAAAGAGTTACCAATTTCATCCACCTGATTCACAGGAAATGGGAATTATTCTAATAACACTTAGCAGGTCAATAATGCTAGAGCGCTTAAAACTAATACATATTATTCTAATGCGTAGTTCAGTAATCATACCCCAATAATAATGATAATTATAGTCATCACGGTACGTACTCTGATAGGGTGTCAGACATGACTGTCGATGAAATTACTTGCAATGACAGTAATGACAACAATAAAACAGCAGCAGATTACTAATGGGTTTTGTATAAAATAATAAATGTGCCGAAAATGTTTATTATGTCGTTTCAATGATTTATTTAGCTTATAAATGACAAAAAATCATAGTTGTAACTTTAGGCTATTACAAAAAGGTACCAATTTAATCCTGAAAATTATTTGGTGTTGTGAGAAGGATCTCGTATGATTCACCCGATAAGTTGTTCTTAAGAAGTGCTAATTTTTCTTCTTGATACTTAAGCTGTAGCTCCTTTAACTCTGTAAGTCGCAATAAACTTGCTGCAACTGACTCTCCAGCTTTTGCAATTCTCTCCATGAATCCACACACGTTCTCACCCATAATTCGAGATTCTTTTCTTTGCTTGAAAATATTATCTTCAATGTTTGACATCGATAACAAGACATCTTTTTGAACATTTAAAAGATCTTGCTCTACCGATGCTGGAAAACGTGAACATAATAATAATTATTTATACATCTCACAATTTCTACTACAGTGGGATAAACAGCTGTAAATTACCATGTAGTAGACTATACGACAATTATATGGCAATTTACAATAAATTTAATCCACAAACGTTACCATTTTTGCTTCCGGTCCCAACTTTGACTTTGACTTTTCTAAGTTTGTTGGAGTGCTACTTCCTGAGGTCGAACCGGAAGCTCCAGAAGACTCCAGTTTTTCATGTAGGCGTTTTCGTGTTGGCAGAGGTGAAGTCATTGTGTCAAGGTAAGCTAGATATTCGTTATCTGGCACAACGTTTAAAGGCGATGAGGAGCGGGATGGAAAACTGCTACAATCTAGCGATTTGTCCATATTTTGGACAGACACCTCACTCAATTTCCTTTTTCTGCTTTTAAATAAAGACGAATCCAACCCTTTATCAATTCCAAAAACTGATTTCTTGCCAATTAAGTGTAGCATATGCGATTCATCGTTAGTCAGTTCTTCTTCTGGCTCACCCCCTCCGGTTTTTCGTGCAGTAATTTTGCTCATTTTGGTAGCTATAACTTCTATAAATAAATGTACGCTTGTGTTAATTTAATTATTCATTTTGTTATCAATAAATTGTATAGCTTCAATCACGGCCTACAACATGAGGAAATATTATATTTAGTAATGAGAAACTAAAAATTACTCAATGAGATCGATGCGCAAATTGATAATTTATTATAAGTTTTTGAAAAACACAATATCTTTTTTGTACAAGTATTTAAAATTAGTGCGAAGTGTTCTTTCAACCAGTTTTAAAAGGTAGACAATGTGTTTTAGAAACACAACTTGTATTTCACTTCCTCGGCCGGCGTCTGCTTTAATAAATCAGTCAAGGTCACAATAAGTTTATTTTGAAAGATATTTTAAAAATAGGTTATATGTGACGTCAGTTTTGGACGATTCAAATAATATTAAGGCAAGGAAAGAAGTTTTGAGTAAATTTTGTGGTAATTCTTTTGTTCGTGGCTTTACCAGAAATAGAAAGGTTCAACTTGACGTAATCCCCAAGAGAAGAAAATAATCGTCGAAAGTCTTCACATTTTCGACGGGGAATTTTCAACCAAGATAAAACAAGCCCATAGTAAAGGGCCGGCTACAAATCACGCTACTACCGATTTAACCACTTGTCCACCTGAATATGTATACTGTCAACTTTAAATCATATACACTATTTTCGTAGTTAACCAGGAGTAAAGAATGAAGTTGAGCCTAATTATGTATAGCTAAAATTAAAATGTTCTCTCTACAAAAAATGTGAAAATATCTGAATACACGAAATTGAAACGAAAACCTGTATGTGTTATTTTGTATCCAAATTATCAATGCTTGCCGTATTCTTAACTATTAGGCAATAAATTTTTGTTCAATTTCTTGAACATTCGGAAAAAAAACACATTGTATAGGACATTTTGGTACAAAAATAAAAGTATAATTTATTCGCTTTGACGCAACGGCATAAAAATCATTTTCATTTCATCGTTTTCTTTTATTTTTAGTGCAGCTGTTATAAGTTGTAAGGTGTCAGCTGGTGGCACATAAGTTTATTTGAATGTTTTGTTAGATGCAGTAGCTGTAGTACAAACATGAGTAGCAAAAACCTAAATTGTCACCATTTATTCATATTTCGTTGTTACTGTAAAATTTGCTTTGATGGACTTATCCCGTTTTGCTAAAAAAACTGCTCACGTGTTAGGAACTCGACTGCAACGTAGGGAAAAACCAGCTTCACTTCTTGTTTAGTTTCTGAAAAAAATTACATAGGAACTCGTTATTTTTATTTCAGTACACAATTTTTTTCTTAGTACTACTAAAATAATTTTGTTTCATAGATACAACCACAAACTACACTCTTATTATTAGTTATAAGCAAGTACCTTGGATTTCCTCTGCGTTTAACCAATACTCCCCAAAAGAAAATATGATGTTTGCTCTGTGAATTACTTTTTCGAATCCAAAGACACCAGTCACTTTTGAGGCATTTTTCCAGCTGTCTCGACAAATTTTGATTTTTAATTCCTTTAAATCTGTGATACAGATACATTCTTGTTCTTAATTAGGCTTTGATTGGGAGTTGCATTCTTTAACATGTAAACTTTAATTGCAAGCATTAAAAAAAGTAATCAATAGAAAATAAACTTACTCTCACAGTCACCAATGTATGGCATAGTACGTTCAAAACCTTGCGCATGATCCAAATCCAATTCAGTAGATGCTAAATCCTGTTCTAACTTCTCGCACGATTCTGCAGAAATCCCTGTAAAAAAGGTGTCCACTACGTGTGTGTCCAACTTAAGACGTGCCAAATTGATTTCAAATCTTTGCAGTTTCGGAAATGTTGTCTACACCGAATTTTCAAGTTTTTCTGGAGACTCGAGTATTATCTTCAAATCTGTAACATTTGGGAATAATTTTGACATACTGCTTCCGTACAGAGGAAACCTGTTCCATTTCAAAGTTGTGACAGTTGGAAAAGTATCACCGGGAATTTTCGTGACTTTATTTGGCCTCCCGAGATGCTCAAGCGAAAAGAAATCCAGGAGTTTCCGAGGGTTATCTCCCATATTTTTCTTGGAATCTAAGTTAACTTGACGGAGACGTGGAAAAAAATGGGATGGAATTTTTTGGTTGTTTCTCTTCTGCAACTTAAGTGCATCAAAGTCATAAACTTGTTTATTCCCAGTTACTCCTGCAGCTTCGATGACCGACCGGATGACATCTGAGAAATGAATTCGAACCAATGATTTTGCTGATTTCCAATTAAATAAATGGAGACATTCTAAACGAGGAAGCGGGGGAATGATGATATTGACGAGAGAAGTTGGGTGAATTTCAAGGTAGAGAGTTCTCAACGAATTCTTACATGCACTCAAAATCACATTTAGCACCTTCACCACAGAATCATATTTGGTATCTTCAAAATAAAGAGTTACCGTTAACTTGCTTAATCTAAAACTTGGTAGCGTCTTCTTTAAAATATTATCCGCCAAAAGTTGAGAAAATTCTAGAATTGTTGACATTTAGTCGAATATGTGAGTTAAAATTAAATCATTAACAAGATGGCATTTTCCGACTTGAAGCAAAACTCCAAGTGATTCTACATCAACATTTTTGATACACCTTAAATTTGGTGAAACTTGAACAAGGTTCTTCATAAAATTGTATGTGACTGGGGCAATTCTAGCACCTCGTACAAAAACAATCTCCTGTAGCTCCAATGTTGAAGGCGCAGGGAGACAAACTGGATTTTCACTTGCCGCCCAGTCTGCGCCTCCACCAATCCCGTTATAGTCCTTAGACTTTGACAGATTCAAGCAAATTAAATGCGGCATGTTGCCGTATAGCAAATCTTGCATGCATTTTTCTAAGAGGTCACTCTCCAGCAAAAGCTCTTTGATTTTCTTCCCATAAATGGAAAAAAAGTGAAGCAGATCTTTTTGGGGACAATATTCATCTTGGCCATGAGAATCGTTACATGTCGTTATGTCGTACCTGAACTTGTGCCCACTTGAGCCCTGCGTGTTCAAGCGGATGCTGGCGGATGGGAATTTTGGAGATGAAGAGATTAATTGGGATAGATCTGCCACAAAGCTTAGTGGTTGGTGAAAATTGCAAAATCTCAAGAAACATGCACGAACCCCCATGCTCGGTTTATTAACATGAGAAACTGGATTGCCCTCCTTGTCAAAAATAATTGCATGGCAGCCCAGAGCTATTCGACACATATTTCGTTTAAGAAGGACCGATGTGGCTGCATCTCGCCAACAGCGATTCACCAGGCGGAAATTGAGCAGATTTTTTGCAGTCAGAATCTGCTGGTTGTCCAATATCTCTGGCAGGATCTGAACACAGCATCAATTTGCCTCTTTAATATTTTGAACATTTAATATTCCATTTATGTAATTATTACGTAACTTTAAATACTAAATTGAATATTTTAAGCCTTTAAGACACTCACGTCTTCTGTGAATACATTAATGAAAGTACCAACATCATCTTGATCAAAGGGTAACTTGGATGTGACCCCTGATGAGCCGGCGATGTAATTATCGTTTTTATTTTCATCGACACCGAAATTAGCTTCAATTCCCATACGTTTTGAAACAGAGTTTTGACTCATTTTGTGGTCAGATTGCAAACTGAAATACAACAAAATATAACTTTTAATTAGATTGCTGCACTTCAGGCACAAGATTCAAAATTATTATTAATCCTAATTGACCAATGGTGAAAACCCCAGGCATCTATTAGAGACCGGCGTCTATTGGAGACATGGCTTCTATTTGGAGCTTTACGTACCTTATTCGCAGGCCACAGGGTAATATGTAATGTAAATGTTTGATAATTATATATTATCAACTGGGATGCAGGTATTTTGGCAGTAAGAGAGAGGCGGGGGGGGGGGGGGATACGCAGGATTTTTTTTGGTCAGGCTCTTGGCAATGATGTTTAAACAATTGGCAGTAGACCCAAAGTGGCAGATTCATTCGACGAAACTATTTTAGTAGTATACTGAAAATGCTGGAGTTAAAACATATGGTTTTGCATCGATTACGGGAATGATGACTTAGGACGTTGGACGTAGGATTTGCACCAACAACCAATTAATTAGATCAATAAGGTAAACAAATGTGCTCCTTTTGCTGCCGAGTTATAACCTTTAAAATACTGACACAGTTTCTGTTTCTAAAAAATCTTCAATTTCTGTCTTGTTTGAATGTCGTTTCTTCCACCTATCTACAATAAATGCATGTGCTTGTTTCAGTGATTTATTTTAGTGTTTAGTTATTTTATATTTATTACAATGTTTGCCTCTACTGCCAATATGACTTTTATTTATAATTAACTCCCAGCTTACTATGCCTATTGTCTTTTTCATGCTGACCACGACCACTGCCTTTATGCCGTATGAACTACATATATAAACTGCAAACTATGAACTGATAAACTAATTTAATGGCGCAGCATATTTCAAAATTTTGACAAATTCAAGTGAACGAAAATAATTTAATTTTACAGTCGATAGTCATACCACTGCTAACCGTATGTTCCAGAGCAGTGAAGAATCAAACTTAAACTAACTGGGTTGTTGTTGTTGGTGGTGAGACTAACAAATGTTTTACGTAATCATGACGTAGGTGATTTATTTTTTTTAAAATTGTGTTACTACTCAACTTGTGACTTTGAGTTGTACTCAGATTGATTTGGTTGGAATGACCAGCGACGTGATAATGAATATCTGGTGACAGGACACTAATCGTAAAGGCAAAATTACTTTTGAATAATTAATCATCAAAAAAAAACTGAAAGGAATGTGAATAATGCAGTGAAGGCAAGGGAAAGGAAAATTAAAGGTGAATTCGAAACTCAAAGTTCCCCGCCCGAAACTGAAAAATCAAGGGCTAAAGAGTATTGAGAAATTATTCTCAACTTGATGAAATAAACCAAAACACGAAACACAGAAAAATACAGAGGTAGGCACTGTAACTGAAGGCAGTGGTTAAGATTAAATTCTTCAGATACAAATGAGTTAATATTTACATAAAATTTTCTATCAATGAAATAATTTCATAATAATTTTACTAATTTTGGGTCTATTTTAAATTCATTTATTGATTAGGTACGAAGTGCTAATTAATTTCGCCAATTTGTAAACTGCCAACTCGTTATGCGCCGCGATGGTCATGTACCTACTACCTGTGTAGTATAGTTGTAATTATCTGTATCTAATCAAATGACGATGCTTGTATTATTCGTAGGTTGGGGTTCAGAAGCGGTCATCAATCAGAAGGAATTGTGTTTTGCACCTATTAAACCTTACGTTCATATTGTTCAAGCAAAGGATCCTGCCTCTGAATGGGAACAGTAGAATTAATGACAAGTAATTCCGAGTGTCATGGTTTTTAAAGCGTTTATTATATAGATTTTATTCCCTTACCAATATTGGTACACAAGTTCCGGCTTCCAGTTTCCAGTGATAAGATAATTAGAACTTTAACTAAAATTAAATGATTACAAGTTACGTTATTAAAGTTTTATCTTTTATACAAAACTTACTTAAATATTGTTCTAATTCTTTTCCTCGTTTGCTCCTGTTCTTACAACTCAAACAAGTGTGTAAAAGTACACCACAAACATAACCACGCTTTCAAAATTTTTTCCTGACAAATGACCGTATACTGATACCTTTAGCCCTATATGTATGGCCTATATGTATTAATTTATTTAAATCATTCATTAGGAACAAAAAGATCTTTTTTTAGCGCTATTTTAAAAAGTGCAAAAAATTCTGTTCACAAGATTTTTTTAAAGTGGAAAATGTGTAATATATTTTTGTTAGTTCTCGAAAAATGGGACAAGTTAATAATTTACAAGTTTTTCAAAAGTGTTTTCCTAATTTCCTAATATTTGCTGTTTGTTGTTGAACAGTAATTATACAATTTTCAATTTTTTTTTCTAAACAAAACTTCAAAAATATTCTCTCTCTCTCCTACTTATGTAAGTACGGCAGTATTTTATAGATTAGTTTTTTACCTAACCTAACCACAACCACAATGGATAGTAAGTACATATTGTGGGCAAGACTTCCCGTCGTGGGCAAGACTTATCAAACTACACCCAAGTTTTAACTACTAGTTTCGATATGATGGATGGATTGGATTAAAAATAATTAAGTATTATAATTAATACCAAACTAAACATTTTGATTTTTATTGTCACTCAATTACTCAAAATTATCAATTTCAATTTAATTTGTATTAATCAGAATTCAGATCAGACATCAGACTTGAATGACAGACGCAAATGACTCAGACCACATTGATGTATTTCTTGAAAAATGCCTGCCACTGCCAATGGCTGCATTACATTTATAGTCGAGGATCAAGCACAGAGGTATATAGAACTAGAGACACTACTCCCCGGGAAAAAGGAAGGCAGCCAGGGGCAAAGCGCCGTCTGCATTTTTGGTGTGCTTAGCATCAAGGCTGCAGCTCGCTTCCGTATAACTAGGTGTCTCTCAGATGTGCAAGTTAAGACTTGCACTAGCTACGAGAGTCTACGGTTGGTAATATTCGATTAGCCGTAAGTTGCAGTTGCAAGGATATCGATGGATGGTTTCCATCCTTAGAAATACTTGGCAGAGGCAATTGAGGAGGCAAATTTGAAAAGACGCAGTTCAGAGGTTAAAATGCTGATGTCGCCACTACTGAGAACTTTTGGTGCAATGATAAAGTGTTACCTATAAGTTCATCCATAGTGACGCTTAAAAAACACATGCAAAGAGATTACAGTAGGGCATCTAGGTATTCTATATCTGTGGGATCAAGTGCTCAATCAGCGCCACTTTTCAAAATTTGAATTTAAATTGGAATTTGTACTTCACCTTCACGGACTTCACCTTTGCCTTCAATTCAATTCAACTTCAAGTACTTCAACCTTCACTTCTGACTTGTACTTTCGAATTTTGTGTTTTGTTACTTACTGGTTAATGGTGAGTTAGTTATCGTTATTAAGTGTTTAGTGTTTGATCAAAATCAAATTACTTTTGACCGTTGACCATTAACTTCAGAATGGGTAAAGGCAAAGGTCAAACCAGTACAGTGACATTCCATGTAGGCTACATGTGTAAATATTGTGAGCTCATGTTTAAATCTACTCATGAATTCTGCACTCACAAAATAGAATTTCATTTGCCTCAACTTACAAAATCCCGGTGCATCTTATTTGAAGAATCCATTGTAGAGCCCACCCAAACACAACTAACAAAGCAAGAAACAATCTTTGAGTTTGGAATTAATCTTTTTTATGTCTAACTATTTTTGATTCAGTTTAAATATACATAATTGTAATTATCGCGCAATGCTAAACACAATACTATGAAACTATCACAAATTTTGTTTTGTTTTTGTTTATTAGGTGCTAATTATTGTTTGTGCTTTATTGTTTCAGTTTTCGAAAAGTCGTTCGCATTGTTCAAGTACAGCCGCAGCTCAAGAATAAGTTTGAGGACAATCTTTGTGTTGCTGAGACGCAAGAAACTTCTGAGCCTGTGTTTATTTCTGAGACAGTTGAAACGAGTACCAACTTGAAAATTGATAATCCTGTAAGCTTACTAGCATTAACGTATGGCGACCCCAAACCTGGAAAAAATTCTGACATTAAAACTGAATGGATGGAAGAAACTTTACTTAAATATGAACCATCACAACAAAATGACGATTTCATCGCAAGTCAAGCAATTTTAGTAAATGACTCTCAGGAAAATGACCACTACGATGAAGCAGAAACAGAGTCAAATTTTATTGAGCACGAAGCTGATGCGGATGCGGATGTGGATCCTACTCAGCCACAGGTTACTCACCTTTACCAAAATCCACTAGAACATTCCGATGTGACCCATTCCACTGAATCTATGTCATCGTCATTCACTGCAGATACGGAACACGAATACTTTACCGAAAATCAGACTGATAGTGATAGTGACGACGATATCATTTGTTTAGACGACGATCCATTTCCTTCCACTATTAACAAAATTTCAAATCGAACGGGAACCACAACAACAACCAAAACAACAGTGGGATTAAATAATTCAGTGCTCCCCCAGTTAGAACTAGAATGTCAAATATGCTCGAAACAATTCAGTTCAAGTGCACAGTTAGGAATACATGTGGGCATATGCAAACTCTACAACAGCAGAAAAACAGTAGCATCTGCAGGACCCGGACCAGGACCAGGACCAGGACCAGCCTTAGTTGTTTGTGGCAGAGAGGGATCCAGAGTTCGAAAGGATATTTCAATGGTCCAGTGTCAGGAATGCTTCAAACTGATTAAAAGCCATAATTTCAAGAAACATGCAAGCTATCATCAATTACGTGCTCGACGA
Source organism: Dicyrtomina minuta (assembly GCA_949802685.1). Lineage (NCBI taxonomy): Eukaryota > Metazoa > Arthropoda > Collembola > Symphypleona > Dicyrtomidae > Dicyrtomina > Dicyrtomina minuta. The sequence goes on along the minus strand of OX461808.1, from coordinate 175,931,748 downwards.
AAATACGTCTGTCAAATTTGTGGAAAGGCATTTGGAAGTAAAGCAAATTTAGACACTCATGGAGGATTTCATTCGGATGAAGCCCCAAACAAATGCACATTTCCAGGCTGTCACGCTTCCTTTAAATATAAAGCAGGTCTCTACAAACATTTAAAACGTCACGCTACTTAACAAAAATTAGGCGCATAATTAGCATAAGGCGCCATGCCATAATGTATGATTATGTTTAATCGTGACATAAAAATTAACTCTGTTACACACTAAATGGTTGACATGTCCCTAATATACTACACTACACTAATATTGTCCGTTTCCTTTGGTGCTGTGTTGTCAAGTCAACAGTGTTTTTATGGATTTATTTTTATACTCTTAAATTATCAATACATCATCTTATATCAAAATCTACTAAAATTCAAAAAAGTCATGGGGCATCAAATAAAAAAAAAATCGATGTATTTAAATTTTTGCAAACAATTGCAATTTTGAATCGAAAGGTTTTTATGGAGTAACCAGTGTCTCTTGCATATTCTAATTTTTGCCACTGAAAGTCTTGTTCATTTATTTACGGAAAATCAACTGGCAAATAAGTTTGTCATTAAATAGTTGACTAGGTAAGAGCATATTTGGCATGAGTGGTGCCGCTGCAAGAGGGGCTTGCTAGTGTAGTACCAGTACGAGTGGTACCTGTACGAGTGACATTGATACGATAAGTGAGAAAAGTACCAGTATTGGAACTGCAGGCTCGAATTCTTCCATGTAAACAACGTCTGTTTACGAAATAATTGCACTATTGCTAGAGGGATACTCAAAATGATGATATTTAAACGACGCTATTTATGGACGATCCTTCACCATCAATACTCCATGTACCTATGTACATGACATTTAGTTGCTAGCGGTTGGAAAAATTAAGAGAGTATCTCTCTGTTTAACATCATTGGTGACTTTCCATGTTGTATTTAAACGAGTTACACTTTCAGAATCGTCCTTCGATGACTTCATTGGTCTGGCCAAGAGGTCTGAATGAGGACAAGTCACATTCCATGTTAACGACATTTTAGTTTATCAAATTGTTAAACTAGCGAGGGAAAGAGAGGTAGGTACTTAAAATTATGATATTTGAATGACGCCATTTATAGACGATCCCTTTACCATATATAACACATACAAATGGGAAGTGGGCATGAAATGTGGTTAAGATAGATTGAAAATGTTGGCAAAGTTGATCAATTAACGGGGGCTACTTAAAATAAAGATGTTTGAATGACGACATTTATAGACGAGATCTCATCTGTAGGTATGTACATGACATGTAGCTAAAAAAATTGAAAAAATGTTTTGACCCACCCACCTCCCTGGTCGTCATTTTAAGCATTTCCTAAATGTCTTTACTTAACATAGAATGACAAGCGACCCACCCTCAACGTAAGAAGCTCCATTTTTGTTGTATTCTAATCAGCCAACCACTCCTGAGTATATAAATAACTAACATGTAAGTACCAACCTATAATCGTAATGTAAGTTTGTGAAAGAATTCCACGTTGGTTCATAACTTAAAAGTACAGTGAGCGTACATCAAACGCACCTACATACCTTGGTTCAGAGTCAAGTATGTATATGCATGTAAAACCATACTTGACACCAGTTTTTGGCGTCATTCATTTCTGTTGCTCCAAACGTTGCTGCACTCAGCTGTGAATTGTGGGCAAATGGATCGTCTGATCAACCCTTAAAACTCTACAGCACTGCATCCTCGCATTTGTGGGCAATTAAAAGTTGTTTAAATTTAATCGATGCACAAATAAGATCTGTAGAAAACGACAACACGATAGACAGACTTGCTCATTTGAATAAATGCTTACACTCAGCATCTAAATAGTGAAAATAATTACATGCCATGTACATACGAGAATTGTCCATAAGTAGCGTTATCCAAGTATCACAATTTTAAGCACCTTTCTGTCATGAGTTTTAACATTACATAAGTGCATATCGTTAAGAAAATATATGTTACTAGCATCCGTGCATACAAATTTGACCTTACTACTGACATCATCAATGAACGATCTTAAAATATTTACGCATTTAAATACAGTAATTATAGAATATCACCATCGATTTTAAATTACAATCATTGGCACGTGTTACGCACTCACGGCATTCATTGAATACGATTCGTAGCTAGTATGGGGTCTTCCATAAAAGGTGACATCGAAATATCAATATCTTGACGATCCCTGTTCATAAGTTGTGCTTTGTGCAATGTGGCGGTAACGTCATTTGGGGTCTACACAGAAATGACGTCATCCAAGGTAATATTGGGTCGCTTTGAAAACAGACCCTATACATACATAAATTATCTTGTAGGACCCCCTAAGCCCCTAACCCAACTGTCGTCTTACAAGAAAAATCCAAAAACGGTTAAAAAGTCCCTTTTAGTCAGGTCATTCCATTTGCGGTTCCCTTATAACCGGATAATTTTAACATTGAAACATAGGCTGGCCAGCTAAACACTTCAAATTTGTCCCGTTTATGCGGTTGTGAGTGAATTTGTCTGTACTTAAGACTCCTATCTTAAAACCATTCGATATTATTTACAGTAACGTTACTTCATCTACACAGAACCGGTTCTTTCAATTATCAATAATGCGTGTAGAATCATCAATCGTACATTTTTTTAAGATAACAATAAAATATTCTGTTTACGTGTATTGGTGTCTTTTAAAAGTATTATTAATTCCATGCACCTTATTGCTTTTTAAATCATCAAAAATGTATGCTATGGATATATATTTTTTCAGTATGCAAAAATATGTTTTTTTACAAATATCTTTCTCAAGTGGAAATAATATTCCATTTAATTACAAAGTTACAAAGTTTCTAAAATGTAGCGGGTTAAGATGTTAAGGTTTTGAACTTTAACTTTGTATAAAATACTCGGGAAAAGTTAGGTAACCAGTAGACCTGTCGGATTGTGCTGATAACGCCCACGTAAGGTGTAGGGGCCCAATTAACTCAGTGGTATTAACATGGTTTGAAGAAACTAGTGAATACGCTTCGTGGGGCAAACTGTACTTGGCGGACACCGCAGATAATGGGGATGCAAATAGGATAATGAAAAGGACTCTGGACTCTTTCAGTAGACGTTCTCCTTACTCAGACTCAGATTCACGATTAATTTTATTCACTCTAATTCTCACTTAATTACACTCGGTTGACAAAGATAATTGGTAATTTTGTATAATTTATGAATTGGTGTTTTGTCTCAGACAAGAACTACCGCATTCTTACAATTGTCAAATTTATAATTTTAAGTAAAACATCTCATGTGATTTTTACAACATCCTTAAACTAATAATTCAACCCAGACACATTAATTTAATATCTTTTGGTACTTTACGAATTGTCCTAATGATTAACCTAATTAGAGAATTACGTGATTTCCACATTTGTTTAATTCTTATAAACAATCAAAGGAATAACGAGTTTGGTCGCAGTAATTAAATAAGAATAATACCGCTACTGTTTACGTCTATTGACATTGATAATGTAAATAGAAACTTCAACTTGAACGCTCGTCTCATAATGCAGACACAGCGGTCAGACGTAAACATTAGTCATCATACGAGAGCCATCATAGTAAAATCGACAAGATTACATTTCGCATCTAAATCAGAGTGTTTTACTGTGGATTATTAAATTTTTCTGTTTTTTACTTTGTAGTATGTTTATGCATAGCTCAGCTGAGCACGCTTCAGCACATTCTTGTTTACTTAATGCGACGCGAGCTAGACTCATTAAATTATATTATTATATTATTACTCATGCATCTCTCATTCCCAGACGAATGCTATATAAAATATAATTCTTTCCTAATCCTACGAAGTTACACACGTTACACGTACAATACTTCAACATATATAAGAATACATGTTACTACCTGTGACTACCTGTATGACTAAATATGTGTGAATATTGTATGTCGTAATACCCTCCTATTTAACTTTTGATACAACTAAAAGGAGTATAAAAAGGAAAATCCAATCTTAAATTCCATCTTAAAATTACATCTTATACATCAAAAATTAATAAAATAAATTAACTTTAAAAATTTAATAATTCTCATCATCAGACATTTCCACATTTTTAAATAAAGGAAATTTTGCGAGAGGTGTTGACGTTGATGTTGATGTTGGTGTGGATGTTGGTGGTCCCTATATCTGTATGAGTACAGGTGCATTCGCCTTCGTTTCATTCCTTTTAAAACGGTCCATCTCTGCCAGGAACGTATCTCTCGTGAGTATAAAGTTGTCATCTAGTGCTCCGCTCCTATCCAACTGCATAGTGCTGTGGCATCGGGTTGTCAAATTCTCATAAATAGTCTCCGTCCTTCTGCTCCTCGGCGGGGGTTTTGGTCTTTCTCCGTATAGATTCTGCAGCTCTATATCTGCAACGTCTAGATTCTGCTTACTATGTACTTCCAGTACATGAGTTCAATTGTTGTCTCTCCAACCTCGCTTCCAAAATGCGGCTGTTAGTTTCCACTTGAAATAGAAAACGGTCATTGCCATACATATTGATATAAACACAATAAGTATCAGGTTCGTATACCACGGAATCGAGGTGTCGATTTTCCATGACGATATGTCTATACTGTTATCTTCTTCAGTAAACGTCTCGTTCAACTTGCTAAGGTTCATCTCCAGATTAAGATGGTAGTTGAGCTGGTCCACTAGCATGGGGTATTCACGTTGACTAAAAATAAGCTCCAGTACTTTACCCTTATACGTTTCATTGTTTATTGTAAACGTGGTGGTAATCGGGAAAAGGAAGATTCCATCTGGGCAAGGGGTGGTTCTCTTGCTTCCCACTGTTATCTGCATACGTGGACAATAAATATGAAAATATCCATTGTGAGCCTTCACTTGAACTGCCTCCACGTCATCGTTATCTGTACTATTCCGACGGTGCTGGAGAGTGTAATGTTGACTCTCTCCTCCGAACGAATTTTTGGGCTTGCATCTCAGTCTGTTTGTAGCTGCGATACGATCCATAAAGTTCCAGTCCAGTCCAGTATCGTATATACAGTCCTCTGCTCTTGATAATAGTGCGTTCTTCGGTCCAGTGTACTCCAAATCACACGTCCTGTTTTCAGTCTTCACTATCAGCCTAAAAGGATCTGCCTCGACCAATGTCAAATTAGGGTTCACAAGTGGTACAATGAATTTTACCATCAAATTGTCCATTTGTGCATCACTTCGACAGGATCGAAAATCAGCCAAATTCAGCGGGCAAAGTTCTCCACAGGGTAACGTAAAATTCAAGAAATCGAATAGTTCTTCATCCATGTGTCCTCTGCTCCATAGCCGTTTTGTGTGTCGGATTATCTCCCCACTCATCGTAAGTCTTGATACTAGGTAAGCTATATCAAACTCGAGTGATTGAATCTCATCAGGTAAGCGATTCGTTACACTCGCTATTTTATTCACCTGCGTCGTAATCTTGTCCATATGGTCCTGGAAGAGTTGAAAATTCTTCGTATTCTTCCGTATTTTCTTGTCCAGGTTGTTGAAATGTTGGGCCAGCTCTTCAGTGTGCTGCCTGTTTATCTCCGATTGATGTTCCGCCTGGTACGACATCCCAAGCCCAGCGCTCGTAAATACTGCTAAAGCTGTCATCACGACGTTAGTAAATACGGATCTCTTCTTCTTGGTTGGTGTCATTGATGTTGGACAAATTTTCTGCATCGGATGAAGGAAAGTCCTCTTATATTCGTCCTGACATTTATCATTCAAATTATTTCCATAACTTGCAATTGAAACATTTGGGTATCTCAATAAATGGCATAGTGATATAAGGCGTATTTTCACATTGTAGGAATTGTATTCTGACAACGCTGGATGTTCGGATCTTCTCCAGATCACTGGTCCTCCTTCATCAATTTTCTGCGCTCCGCCACCGATTATCAGCATCATGAAATATAGCAAAAAGAAAAATAGTGGAAGTGTGTTGGTGGAAGAGTTGGTCGTCCTTCCGGAGTTAGATAGAGTCCTCTCTTCTTCCCTCCTTAATTTAGGCAGTGGTACAGCGTGCTCCCTCCTTAAGTGTGGAAAAGTCATCGCTTCGTCCCTCCTTAAATTTTGATTTTGCAGTCCATTCTTTTTCGTCCTCCAGTTGATTTTGGGTATACGTTCTTCATGTGCAAGTAGCTTCTTCCTAGTAGTGGTTATTTTCCTCCTGTTGTGCTCTCCAGAGCCAGCTCCAGAAAGTGCTCCAGGGTATTTTCCACGTACATTCGAAAGTGCTTGTCTGCTCTGCTCGTGGGTAGTCGATATAACAGACAACATCTTTTGCTTCTTAGCGCATCCTCCCTCCTGGGCGGTATATGTAAATCATGCGATGTTCTTTTTCGTTCTTCTATTCTCTCCTCACTTCGTCCAGCTTCAGAGTGTAGAATAGGAATTCTTTTTTCTTCCATCGTTCTTCCCTCCTGAGTGGTGTAAACTCTAGCCCGAGAAGATGATGAGTTTTTTTTTCGTGACTTCTATTAGATTATCAAGATTAAAAATCGCTCTACTTCCTTCATCTCGGTTTATTTCTTCCTCAAGAGTAAAAGAGTTAGTAATTTCCATTATATCAAGATTATATTGGTGCTCGGCTTCCTCCATTGCCTTGATATTTTCGGCCAGCTTCTGCTCTTCCTCCTGGATCATGGCCTCCAGTTTGTGGATTCTAGTGTAGAAGTCTGCGTGTTCAGGAACTGCCGGTGTGATTACCTCAATTTTCTGGGTTTCCAAATTAGTCTGGTTTTGATTGAAAATCTCCATCCATTCCTTTTTGGGTTGCTTGAAGTCCAATTTCTTCTCCCAAGGAGTCCCTTTCCTTAGGGTAGTGCTGCTGCTACAGTACCAACAGTTATTGTAATTAGTACTACCATGGGAACATAAATCGAAACTCAACAGGTGATGTAGATGAGTCTCGTCCGTCTGCTCCGGTTTCCTTCGCCATTGGAGTTGTCCATGTTCGGGTTGGCGGTAGAATTCCAGATCTGGGTATTTCGCCTCCATCCTCTGCATTTCTTCATCCACTGGTGGAGTGGCCTTGGCTGGATGTGATTGATTCAAGTGTTGGTTTGCCTTGATCTTATTGTAGATTTTCAGAGCGTTTCCTCCGTCAAGTTGGACGTTGACCATATATACCTGGTATTCGGTTTCCTTTTTAGGTTTCACTTCTTCAGGTACTGGTGGCGATGTTATCTCCATACAACATTCGTCTTCCGATTGGCTATTGTCTACCGAGCGAGCCAAGAATGCTTTGTAGACAAACGGTTTAGACTATGGTTTTCCCCAGAGATTATTCAGTTCTTGTAGTTGTTGGTCAGTTTTGAACAGTGTTGGTAGATTTACCCAAGTTAAATATGCACCGTTTTCCAGGCCATATTCTTCCGTGTAAAGGTAAAGTTTATGTGAATAGTGTCCACGAACTTTCCAGTCCATTCCTTTTGTCAGAATATCACAACCTTTACTATATTTGTCATGCTCAGGGTCATCTGCATCATCTTCAGATTTGTATAGAGTTGATACGTATTCGTCTTTCTTCATACGTTCCCAGTCTCTCAATGGTCTTCGCCAGGCCACAGGTTTTCTGGGATCCGGTTATGATGCCATATTGTTTCATGTTTTCTTGAAGGATTGTCGAATATTGTTGTCCTGGGTGAAAGTCTAATTGACTTAGAAGGAATGTCCTAGCTTTCCATTCCATATCTACTTCTACCTTGTCCAGTAGTTTCTTCTTGTGGAACTCCATCCTGGCTGCCAATTTCAAAGAGTCTTCGACCACTGTTGCCGTATTGCTTGGTTGATTTTGCCGTTCTTGATCTCGAATTCTACGTTCTTCTTTTTGGATCCTTGCGTCCCGGAATTCATTTCTCAAGATTTCAGGAAATTCTTCTGGTAATGAGGAACAATCTTTCTCAGAATCTGATTTGGTTGAGGAAATATTTCTTCGTGCCTCTGCTCTTGCACGTATACCTTTCCATCCGATTTGTCTTCGACGATGTTTCACTGGATCAAATTGGAGCACATGTTTCTGTACCGCTTGTTCCGCTTGACATCTCAAGAGTTCCTTTTAGTTGTACTCCTGCCATATCTTGGCGTGTTCTTTCTTTTCTTGTCGATTCCTTTTTCGGAGCTCCTCAGTGTGCTTTTTGGTATCCATGCTTTCCGGAAGGTGTCCGAAAAGTCCTAGGAAGTTCTTCATGTCTGCGTTTTCACGGGCTTCGAGATCCTGTCGTAACTTTAGATCCTTATCCATCTTTTCCTCGAGATCTTTTGCCTTGAGTCTCCAATACTCATAGAGGGCTTCTGGGACTATCAGACTTCCTTGTTGATCACGAGTGGGTTCTGGTATTGTCTTCAGCATATCCATCTTCTGGTCTAGTGTAGAATGTCTGGTGTTTGAGTTTGCTGAAGTTCCCTGCGTTAAAGTTTCGCCTCGTTCTTCAGGGACCGTTTTCAGTCTAGCCTGTGGGGATAATTTTTTCTCCTAAACGTCTGGATTGGTCCTAGTATTCTCTCCTTCCGGGTTGACTGTGATGAAGGCCGAAGGGCGCGCGGCTCTTTCAATGCTTTTGAGTATGGTCGCTCGATTATTCTTGGCCAACGCATCACCTGTCATACATGCCACGTAAATGGATAAATCTTCAAATTCAGTACCTGTGTCCGAAGAATTCGATTCTTCTGGTGTTGTGACATCTCTCCGTGCTTCAGGAGTTTGGATGGAGGATGATGTTGACACTAGTGGAGTATAAGGGTTGATGGTGGCTACTGCTTGACGAGCTCTTTCTGCTCTCATGGCCAGTACTCTGTTCTATTCTGTCCTCGTTATCCTCTGCCTCACCATGCCTGGTGGAAGAATCGGTTGAATCGGCTGCTCCACTATTCCCTCCTCTTCTTCTGTGTCCAAGTCGGAGTCCGATTTCGATATCCATCCAATCGGTACTTGTTCTTCTACCTCATTTGGTCTAAGTAGGTAGGCTGTCTGTTGTTCTTCTTCTTCATCTGATGGTGGGTCAGAGTCATAACCCGATTGCTCATCTTGTCCCTCCTCCATTTGTGAGTTGTACTCCCAGTCAGATGACGAGTCTAGTGAGGGTGAGTCAATCCTTGCCATGTTGGCGCAATTTGTTTCTCGAGTGGTGCGGTGGGGGTCTTTGCTCTCTTCACTCTGGTTCCTCTGGTCGGCGGTGCCAAGGTGCACACTGGTCTTCCACTTGGCATTTGTGGGCGTAGCGAATTGTGCTACTGCGTCCCCCAGGCTGTCATCTAGAGCGGCCAGGTTTGAAGAGGGGCGGCCCTCCGACTTCCCTCCTGTCTTTCCTCGCGGTCCTCTTGTTGGGGGCGAGTGCGGTGGGGCGAGTCCCTTCTCCTCTTGTCACGGCTCCTTGGGGCGTTGTCTCGGCAGTCGTCCCTGTCCCGAGTGTCTCTTCCAATATTGGAGCTTTAACGCGTTGTTCGTGAATTACGGCTGCTACCTCTTCCGCGTCCTCTTTGACTTGAGCCGGACCGGGATCTGTGGCGTGTCCTATCCGGAGGCGGTATGCCCTCTAGGTAATAGTAGCAATCACGTTTCATGTGACCCAAAATTTTACAATGATCACACGTACCTTCAAATTTCTTCGCCTTATGGGAGGGTCTTGGCACCTCCAGCGGTGGGGAGTTTTCCTTGTGACTCCGACGATGACGTACTACTTCTTCCTCTTCATCGTCATCCCGATCGAATCGTCTGCGTCCATTGTCTTGGCGGCGTTCACGGGATCTTCCTTGTCCGCGTCCTACAGTTCCTCGCGAGTCCTCTCGAGCTTAGAAAACCTGGGGCGGTTTGTAGGGCGTTCTTCTGATGGCCTTCTCACGGTCTTCATCTGTCGCCTTTAGTAACTTCAACAAAGTAGTCGGTGTCTTCACTGGGGCTACTCTCCATGTTTTCAAGAAACCGATGTATTCCTCAAACTCGGCTAACTTCTCGATGGTGAGTCCCAGGATCGTGCTTTTCGCATGGCTTCTCCTGCCCGGGCAAGGTGGTTGTTAACGGACATCAAGTTGACCATATACTTGTATCCCTCTCCCGCTTTTATCTTCAGCGAAAAGAATTTTCCTTGCAGCACATGCACATCTTCTTCTTTCTTGGTGGCGTACATCTTCTTCAGCTCATCGAAGAGATCCTTGGCCTTCTGAAATGAGCGAACTGTTGTTGCTATGTCGGAATGCAATCCCCCTAGTATAGTTAGGCGGGTGCAGGAGTTCGCGGCATCCCAGTTCTGGATCGATAACAACTCCTCCGGAGTGATTCTCGCTGGGTTGACGGGTTCGGGCCGAACCCACGTACCGTCCAGTATTACTTCCAGATGCTGCATCTGGAGGGACATTTTCATCTCTTTCGCCCAGGCCGTATAATCTGTAGACCTCTCCAGGGGTGGAAAGTCTATGACGGGGCGGTTATAGACCATGGCGTTTGACATCTCAGCTTCCTTCTGCTGGTGGAGGGCGATGGTTCTATTTGCTTCAGTTAGTCGAGCTACTAACTCTTCGTTCTCTAGCTGGAGACGAACGGTTTCGGGACGCAGAGCTATGTCTTTCCTCAATGCGTCTATTCTTTCTCAATACTTAGCTTCTTTTTTGGTATAATGAGCTTTAAGAAATTCTACCTGTTCGTCCTGGTGTTCTTGAGCGGCACGGATCAGTTCAGCTTCTGTGTCTGCCTGATTATCCTTCTCAGCTTCCTTTCCCTCCTTCAGTGGGTCTTCGGATCTGGTGGAGACACCTTTCTTGAGACTTCCCTGCTTTAACTTGCCAGTAAAAATCTGTAAGATGGGCGAACGTTGGTCTTCCTTCTTGGTCTTGGAAACGGGCTTCTTCGGAAACGCTGGTTTCTGGTCAAAAGGGGCTTCGGTCTTCGGTGAAAGTTCTGACATAAAAACTTCTTCTTCAGTATCAGGATTCACTTGGGTTGTTACTCGGTACTATCTATTACTCCCTATTTTAGTTTTTAGTAGTGAGATATCTGTGTACTTTGACGGTTATGACCTACGTTATTCAAAGATTACACATTCTCGCTGTGATAGAACTGAAAGTTAATGCTTAAGAGAAACTTCAGATTTTGAAAGACGGACTTCCTAGTGACTTGGCCGAAGAAGTTGTTAATTGCCTAACTATTGAAATTTTTATGGCAACATTGCACCAAGCCCTACAACAACGCACGTAGGAAATTAACTTCCATTCGATACCACTACATATGTGCAAGTAGGTTCCCACACGAGTGAGAATCCTGATTTTCGATATTTAATTAATTTATGGCTAACCGTTTGTTATCTCTGACTAACTATCAAATTGGTCAAGATATTGATACTTGCGTCACCGAACGACTTATTGCATTGGCCGTAATTGCTAATAATATAACCGAAGAAATTCAAGTTCGATTTTTAATTGACGGGTTGCCCAGTCATTTAGCATCACAAGTCGTGTCTTGCCCCATAGTTGAAATTTTTGTTTCGACTTTGAAACGAGTGGTGCAACAGCGATTGTAAAATAACTACATACTAGATATATAATTTTCGAACGTAGGTATCGACGCACATATACATTACAAACAAGGGGAAGCTAAATTAATCCCCACTGATTCGCTACATTTAAATTTTCTTAACTCCCAGTCGGATAATATATCCGAGATGTTTCCTCACTGGACGATAAAGGCAAAGCCGGAACGTCGAAGAGAAAAGACATTGAGGAAACTCGAAATCCTCACGGTGACTTAGTGGACGTTAAAGCTGAGTCTCCCTTAGCCACTGATCATTCTGATTTTAGTGCTTTTTCGGTTAACGGAGAAACCACTGTAGAAAGCCTTCCACCCGAATTGCAACAACTACCGGGTGATTTGGAAGATACATACTTAGCTCGATTAAACGATCAAGCCAAGAAATTTCACCGTGACGTTGACGAAGCCTTTCGTAACGACAATACATTCGCTTTCGAAACCGTCCAACCAGTCAAGGACATATTCTTTGAAGTTGACCCCGTATACGTAGGATCAGACACCGGGAAGCCAGTTCTACGATTAAAAAGGATCGACGACGTAACTAAATCGGTATCGAAATTCTTTAAATCAAGGATGACGAATCCTTCGGCTACCATAACGGAAGATGCCGTTGACCCAGGAGCCACTGCGGCTCCTCAACACATTGTTTCCGGTAATACTTCCAATGCAGGAAATATTGGACAAAGTAGTGGTGCACCAGCTGCACCTACAAATATCACAGGAACGGTCCCCACAGGGATGACTCCTGATCACATTAGAGCCATTGTTGAGCCATTTTACGAGTACTGCTCAGGCGGATTGGATCGGACGCAAATTCGGCTAATAAATGAGCAAAAATTAATCGAACCGATAGGTCATTTCCGTGGAGAACGCGAAGCCGCCTTCTGGCTAATAGAATATAAGAAGGAAATTCTGCGACGAAATATTACTTCGTACCAAGCCATTATGTCCCTGGACCAATTATTAGAGGGTCCAGCTTAAACTTGGTGGTCTTCCGAGAAAAATTTACATTTCGCCTCGTTAGACGAAAATGATGTGGAAGAGTGTAATCATATATGGGATCGAATTATGGATTCCATGGTACTACGTTTTGACCGTGCTCACATGTCAAGCAAGGCAGCGTCCGAATAACCAAAGACCATACACCGTCCTGGTATGGGTGGTAATGAATATGTGGCAGGGCGTCTGCATGTTTTGGCTCAAATCGACCCGAATATGGGAACAGAAGCTAAAATTAAATACCTAATCGAAAGGCTTCCTGATTTATTGGCAGACAAGGTAATGTCCTGCTCCAGCATCGACAATATGACTAAAACATTAAATCGGTACATAGAAATTAATTCCAAGAAAGCCCAGGAAACATATAACTATACGAATGTGGCCCAGAAGCCAGCTTTTGCACGTAGCAACAAAGTTAACGACGTTCCCGATATTAACAATTTAAATACGTTCGTAGGCCACCCTAATTATAATACTAATCGCAATAATAATAATTCGAAAAATAATAATTTGAGTAACAATAATCGGGGCCAAACTAATAAGTACACAGATGTACAGTTCACAAATAGTTTTTCGGCCGCTCACAAAGCATCGTGTGTGACTCCAGACGGGAGGCCCATTTGCTTTAGATGCCAGAGTCCTCGTCACAGTGTTTGGAAATGCTGGCTATTTATGAAAGAGAATAACATCCTATTGCCACCTGAAGCGGAAGGATGGAAACGCAATCGTGCTGGTGGAAATAATAATTATGGTTCCAATACCCATAATAATAATAATTCCAACAATAATAGTCATCGCCATAATAATTACAATAATCGAAGTAATTATAATCAGAATCGGAATTATAATATTAATCAGAATCGAAATTCTGGTTATATAAATAATTCCAACCACAATAATTCGAACGTAGGCCAACCCACACCTCAGGAATTTATGCGTTTCATGCAATTGTTTGCACCCTTCCTAGGCAATGGTAATAATAATAATTACCAAGGTAACAATCACGATCGTAATGTCCAAATTACGTCTATTGACCAAGATACCGATCTTGTCCCACACATCAACCAAGTACGAAATCGTATGGCACAGAATCAGCCAAATTCTTCTAACATACATATGCGAATGTTGAAATTCTAGCTCCCGAAAGTAGAGCCTGTCTTGACGTACGAGGCAATTCAATCCGAAATTGCTCTCCGTAAATTGCAAGGAAATGCAATGACTGAAAATCGAAACCCCAATAATTGTGTCGTACCCGAATCACTTTTCGAGTACCCTGACGTTAACGAAGTCCATTTAATTCGGTCAAACCGAATTTCCGGTAATGAGATTCGTCGCGACTTCACTTTCCAACATACAAATAGAAAGAGATTAAATATTAATGTGCTAACGGATACTGGCGCTTCCATAAGTAGCATCAGTCCTTTTGCTGTCGCCTGTCTAGGTATGACAGATTTAATTCAGCCCTGTCGTCCGATCCAAGCTATTTTGTCCATCGATACGGGGACACCCCATTTTATTGACAAATTCATTTTTATTAAAGTGCACCTCCCCGAGTTGGAAGAGTGGATTTTATGGGGATTTTTCGTAATTAATTCTCCCAGCAATGACGTTGTTTTCGGAATGGACATGCTAATCGCGTACGATGCCATGGTCCACTGCAGACTGGGAACTGTGAAGTTCACTGAGGTAGAAAATTGTGTCACGAATAAACCACAATTTATAATAGACGGCCAGCCGAATCATAGTATATACGCCAAAAGTCGAATAGGCAAGGCATTGCGGCACTCACCTCATAATTTAAAGTTAAATGCACATAATCCAGCAATAGTTCAGGATTACGATAATGTGGCTGTAGAATGCATGTCTATGAGTGGTAATTTGTCTACTCATGAAAATTTTGATCCCTTACATTTACCATTCTCGCCCGTAGTTACGCCCGCCCGTAGGACACCCACACATATTGGAGGTGCCAATACGATTCGCCCCGAAGTTGAAACTACGAGTTCCTTTGATGAGGAAGTGAAAAGTATTGACACTTTCATAATGTCAAGCACGGCCAAAGCCGAAACCTAAATATAAATTGCGCTTGTTCACCGTTAATCCCGTTCAGTTATACGTAAACAAATCCTCGACAATACCAATTTATACCGCAGATAGAAACTACAATGGCCCGATCGTAGTTGAGCCCAATTTTCATTTGTTTAACAAATACGGAGCGCTAGTAGAAGAAAATAGAATTCAGATTGTCGATGGCTTCGGTTACTGCCATGCAATTAGTGTCGACAAAGATATTATACTCCCCCGACAGGGACTATTTAGTACGTATTGCCCCATCCCGCAGTGTTACATGCGAAGTAATAAAATTAATATAGATAATCAGCAGTGCCCCATAGGAGATACTACGAAGCCAATTCCGGATAAAATTCCGGGTAGCCAAGAATTGACCGATGACGAATGGAATCAATTTAAAATTTACGAAGGACTTTCCGTATTAGAAAAACGGATTGTTCGAATATTATTATCCAAATATTATTCCGTGTTTGGCTGGAAGCCGGAGGATTTCCATTCCTCAATGGTCGATCCTTTGACAGGAAAAACTCTGCAAGTGACTATCGATTTACTTGACCCTACGCCCTTTATTCAAACCCCTGCAGCTATGTCGAATTTATTTAAGGTCGTGTGCCGCGATGACACAGACGATTTACTTATGAAGCAGATTATTGAACCCTGCTACTCGAATTCGGTTTCTCAGCAGCGCGTAGTTAGGAAGGGCACCAATGGTTGGCGCCCAGTTCTCGACCTTCGGGAAATAAATCGTAGAGTTAAACCCATAGCCGTGCCTCTACCACGGATCGTAGATGAAATAAATAAATTAGCAGATTGCACCCATTATTGCCAATTAGATATGGCAAGTTCATACTAACAGGTAGAAGTCGAGAAAGACAGTAGGAATTATTTGGCTTACATAAACCATACGGGTACATGGCGATCCAAGCGACTGGCCTTTGGCTTCATAAATAGCGATGCACTTTTCCAATCAGCTATGTCAAAAATTACAAAACCATATAACCATAAATGGTCGAGTCAATACGTTGATGACTCAGGTTTCGGCGGAAAAGGTTTCGAGAAAATGCTACATAGGCTAGAATTACTTCTCTGGCTCTTCGTTCAGGCTAACATACAATTGAAGCCCAGTAGATGTCACATAGGATTTCCGAGCATAATATTCCTAGGACATCGGGTTAGTAAGAAGGGTGTGTCAATTGATGCCGATCGCATCAAAACTATCGTAGAGTACCCCTACCCTACCAGTACGACAGAAATCCGTCGTTTTATAGGGATTTCTAATTTCCTTCGGCGTATGATCCATGGCTATTCTCGAATGGCTCGACCTTTGTATCATCTTCTCATGAAAGATGTGCCTTTCGTCTTCGATTTTTCCTGCCGTGAGGCAGTTGACAAAATAAAATCGGCAATTACGAATGCTTCAGTACTCGCGTTTCCTGACAATAATGCACAACTCGAGTTGTGGACTGACGCCTCCGAATTTGAAATAGCGGGCTGTTTAGTCCAGAAAGTAGGTAAATTACGTCGTCCACTCGGTTTTGCTTCGCATACCTTGACCACGGCCGAACGGAAATGGTCTGTGACTGAAAAGGAATGCTTCGCTATTATTTACTTTCTACAAAAATTTCAAAATTTTGTATTGGGCCGGAAGGTGCATATCTACACCGACCACTCAGCCCTCACATCTATATTACATACATCGGAATGTAATAGTCGTCTCATCCTTCGGAGCTTGAAGCTCAGTGAGTACGATCTAAAAATCTACCACGTCGCTGGAAAATGCAACGAAATGGCAGATGGTCTAAGTCGTCCTTCGAGAAACTGCCATGTCCGTACTCCCGAGAGAGAACCCGAAGTCCGATCCATTTACATTCGTTCCATAAAAGATGTGGATTATATGAAAAGGTGCGATCGCATTAAGACCGACCTCGAAAAATTGAAAACTCTGCAACTCAACGACCGCCGCATAAGTAAAATCATAATATCTTCACGTAAAGATATTGAAAATAAATTCCTTGGGTTTAATAAATACCGGAAAAATTTTCAGTTGAATCTCAACTCCAGCATCCTTGAAAGCCATTCAGGAGAACCATTAGGGAAACTTTGGGTAAGCGTTCTCACTGAAGATTTGGCTCGTCAGTCAATCAAATATTTACATAATCATTCTCATTTAGGACATGAGAAAATATATGCCGCTCTCCGGGAAGAATACTGGTTCTGCCAGATGCATAAATTGGTAATGGAAGTGTGTCGTTCGTGTGACACTTGTCAACGCCATTTCATCCAACGCAAGCGCCGCTCCGGGCCGCTCCATGTCATGATTACGCCTCAACTGCCTTATGCTAAAATGTCAATCGATTATTTGGGCCCATTAAATCGCACTCAGGCAGGAAACCAATACATATTAGCATGCATCGACCAATGTACTAGATATTTATATTTATTCCCGACTGTAGGACCCACTACTGCAAAACCGATACGTTGCCTCGAACCCCTGGTACAAAAACATAAAATTCAGGCCCTGGTCTCCGACAACGGAGCCGCTTTTACGTCCAGTGAGTATTTTCGCTTCTGCGAAAATTATGGAATCATTCGCATTGCAACTTCTGCACGCCATGCCAGTAGTAATGCATTCGTGGAAAGGAGCAATTCCACATTCGGATCCATATTAAAGAAGTTGAAATTTGGTTCCCAAGATCCATGGGATTCTTTACTTCCGCACGTAGAAAATGAATATAATGCTGCCAAGCACAGCAGCACTGGGTATAGCCCATACTTTCTTATGTATGGACGTTCTCTTACCCATCCCTACGATCAAACTATGTCCGAAAGTTCGTCAGCCGATGATGACCTCGAGAGGCACCTTATTAGGATCGGTGAGCTTTTGAAGCACCGCATGCTAGCTCACCAAAACTCGTGTGAAAACCAATTAAAACAAAAATTAAATTTTGACCGTAGGCATCTACATACTAATTTTAATATTGGCAATCTCGTTTTTAAAAGAAATTACACTCGCAAAACTGGTACCCTAAGTAAATTTCTGGTACGATATTCCGGTCCCTATCAAATTTATAGTCTCATCGAAAATGAGCACGCATATTTTTTATGTCCGATGGACTTTGATTTGGCATCACCCGCGAAGCCTACTGAGGTGAAAATGGTACATGGCCATAACCTCCTCCTATACATACCTTCGTTGCTGGATCAGCCTCCTCCGAAGGTGGATCAAAATTTAGAGTGGCTTAATTTATTTAAGCCCACGGCCGCCGACCATGTTTTTTTCATTGAGCCTACGATTGACCTTACCGAGAAACCACAAAAAGATGGTAAAAATGTTTTCCCCGACGTCGTACCACGAGGTATATATAATCAGAGTGCTCCGTCCCACCGTGAGCCAACTCCGAGTGCTCCGCCCTACGATATTTTATCTGATACAGATGATTCAGATTCGGTCCATAGCGCGGGTTCTTTGGACAGCACAGATGTGTCTTACCATTCTTGGCGAGGCCAAACGATTATTGAGACACCCGATTCTAAAAGTTCTTCAGCCCCACGGGGGGGGGGGGAAGAGAGTGGATCCGTGTCCGCCAGGACACGTAATGAAAATTCGCATGTTAGTCCCCGGGACAGAACATGCAGTGTTTGGGATCGCTTCGACAGAGCCCAAGAAACTTTCGCATCGCCGTCCCCGAAACAAAATTCGACGAAAAAGTCCTACGACCGTAGAGCCAGTAGCTCCCAATTTATCCGGATCTTCCAGATCCCAGTTACCCGTCCCTGTTGAAGTAGGGCGACCCAAAAGGGATCGCAAATGAAACACGAAATACGATCCCGCAATTTACGAGATTGGAAAATTGCAATCTTTAGAGCTTGACCGTAGTTATGCTCTCGCGCAATTTACGGACTTGATGTCTCAAGTCCAGGCTAATATTTTTGCAAGTAGGCGTGCTGAGCAAAGTAATGTAGATGACGTAGAGTAAAAAGAGTGAAAATCGAACGAATGAAATATGTAAATAATGTAAAGGTTTGATTTAACTGTGTGCGTGCAAACAATAAGATGAGTCATATTAGCGAGAACGATCTCCTAATGGCAAGCGACGATGAAGGTATGATTTTAAATCCGGGTGAGGATGAAAATCTCCTGCTGATGGACATTGACAAAGAAAGTCCAACGAAAGTTATTGCTACTGAGGCTCCCGATAGTCCAGATGAAAAGATGATCGAAGACCAGGATCCAAACTTGGGTGAGGATCAGCAAAAACGACAAACGGCGTTGGACGTGCTAAAACAAACATTTGCCGAAATACACAAAAAAATTGAAGGTGAGGAACGTGCCATCAAATTCATAGAAGTTGCGGAGGCGAGTGCAACTCTAAAAGAAAAAGTTGAAATCGAAAAATGCGAACCGAAAATTTGCGTACCTAAAATCCGCGAGTGTCCCGTCTGTATAAACAGAAGCATCCGTGAAAATCTGCGTCATGTCTTTGACTAATGTCCAGTAAAACGTACTCAGAGGCTCCAGCCTTTTTCTCCAAACATAAAGTTGTGTTGGTCTTGTCAGGGACCACACTTGTATCGGAATTGTCCGAATCATAAGTTGTAAAAACTCCGTATGTACACAAACGTAGATTCTGCGGCAATGTAAAAACATTAATTAATAGATAGTTTCATTTTTCGAAGTTTTCAAAACTTTATAATTTCACTTATAAAAATATTTAGTAGATAGGAATTTTCATAATAAATTAATTTTCTTCATTAAAAACGGCACGTAAAAACTTTGGCGAATGTAGATATTTAAGGTAAACAGCACAACGAAAGTAGACTGGCAATTTTACCGTTCTATGTCCAGAGGTTATATTTGGGAAGTTTTTACTTTTTATTTTTATTTTTTTTGATTTTCTTCCCACCTCCCAATGCACATAGATGGAAAATTGTCTAAATATAGCGGCCATAGTGCAGGGCGCCTTCGAAACGGAACCTATGAAGGTCGATTTCTCTGGTGATAGTTTCCAAAGTACGTAGAAACTGTAATTTAAATATATAATAATTTTCGTGAACGTAGAAGATGAAAATAATGAACGTAGAGAGATTAATTTGTGTGAGTGTTTGTTTTATGTAGTTCACATTCAAATCCCACAATTTGATGAGGACGCGGAAGAAAAGGACAAGAAGAAACTCGTACCCGAAATAATGTTCCATGACGAAGATAGATTTATGCGGGTCCAATATTCCGGTTTTCCTAAGAGATTTGACGAGCACAGAGATGCAAATGGAGAGAAAATTGGATGGTTTGCTTCGGATCGAAATGATATCCTTGAGGACCGTGTGCGTTCCCTTAAAGTTAAGTTTCGTGGAATGTGTTTCGAACCCAAAGCCTACGATCGATATCGTATTCGAAGGCCATTGGCCATGCCTGTAGTTTACCTTCGTATTAAACGAAAGAGTGGGGATGATCTTCCGGAAAACCCGAAAGATCCAAAGATTTTTGCAGTAGAATTAGGTAGTGAAGCGAAGGTTGTGGAGCTATGCCCACCTCCGATCGTGGCTCCTGCCAAATTGAAAATAGTAAAATTCGGATGGGCTCTCTCGCCCGTCACGGGAAGAGTCATCCGTAAACGTGTATGAGTTTACGAATAACGTACTCCAGAGAAAAATTTATCGTTGTTATTTTGTACCACAGCCATTTGCCGATTGGCTGAGTAAAAATTTTTTTTGTCTATGTTTTGACGTTGATATATTGCTATGTGCCCGTTGGTACTATCGTTTAATAGAGTTAATTTTATATACCGTGTTAGGTACTTTTGACGTAGTGTAGTTGGACTGGTACTTAGCAAGTACCTGTGCATTTTTGTAGTAACTTGTAAAACGTATTATTATTATCCTACGCCCACCTGACGTTTTTGGGCATTTAAAGTCGTGACTGTAGTTAGTTAGAATTTTCTATGTACTCATCAGCGAGTGAATTGTTCAAACCATAATAGTATATATATAACTAACCGTTTTTGTGCCTACAATCTGATCTCCGAGAAGATAGACTTGAATCATTAATTTTTTTGTGACATATTAATCAAATCATTTAATTTTATAATGAGGCAAATTATGTTGTGGGCCTCTTTTGTGTAATTTCTATAAAAGTTGTTTTTGATCCCTTTACTGTTTTATTGGATCAAAGAATTATTTTGCTAAATAAAAAAGGAACGTGGGAAAATAATTTAATGTGTGTGCAGTTTCTTTCCACATCAATTATTTTCAGTTTCATTTCCGTTTCCGGTTACCCGTTCAGACGTCAAGCGCGGACGTCGACCTTTGCGTGAGGATTTGAAAGAAGAATAATTTTCGAGCTCAAGAAATCCTTTCGGAGCAGCAAACTCAAGAAGGATCCGTGGATGCGAGGCTTGTTCGTCAGAATTCGATCAGGAGGAAAAGTAACCCCAACCCATGTAGTGAATGTAGGGACGGGAAAGGAAGCGTCTTTGAGAGGCTTCCTCAGGCAGAGATTTCCAAATCTCTGGGAGTCGGCTTTGAATTGGCAGCAGCACAACAAGCAGAAATTAAATCGCTCGTGAAAATCTTTTTTGTTACGTTAAATTTTGAATGAATACTTCTGGCTCGTATTCTTTTTCGATTTCGAACGTACAAATATTATTTCAAAAGTATTTCATTTCGTATTAAAAGTTTAAAGTTAGAATTTATAAATTACGTAGTTGTTAAAGGTCGTAGGTCATTATATAATCATCTCCGTTTATTAAGTTTTAC
This sequence comes from Dicyrtomina minuta, assembly GCA_949802685.1. Lineage (NCBI taxonomy): Eukaryota > Metazoa > Arthropoda > Collembola > Symphypleona > Dicyrtomidae > Dicyrtomina > Dicyrtomina minuta. Next base: position 175,910,337 of record OX461808.1, on the reverse strand, counting down.
TTTTTGGACCCCATCCCTCGGACTGTACGAATTCTGATCGAGTGAGCATCTCACGGTATCGTATCTTTTACTAATTATAATTATAAAAATATATTCGGACGAAAACATAATTATAAATACATAGCTTTTCATTTCCTTTCGTTTTATTAAAAAGTATAATTAACAGTATCATTTTGTTAGGAAATACATTTTTGTTTCAGGACATTAATCCCATTTTCCTTTTCGTAAATAAAGTAACATTCAGTTAAATTCGTAAATTAATATAACATATTTGATGTACCTACGTTCATGTTATTGCATATTTTACTAATAGTATTTACTTACTTATATTTATTATAACTATTACATGTAATTTGAACGCATCACATAATTTCATTCATTCGATTTGTGCATCCATTTACTTATTGTGCTCACTATACACCACCCCAATAGTTAGTAGGCAATTTATAAAGTCTTCCCCAATATTGCCAATACCTCTCATATAGCCAGCAAGGACTAGCATTTAATATTTTGCATTTAGGGACCGCAGCACCACGGCCAGCCATCCCCGCATTTATTAAGTGTTATTTTTCGAAAGTAGGAAAATATATTGAACGATAATTTTCTTCCTTTCTCAAATTTATTACTGCTTGATGGGAATTGAGTGGATCCAGAGATCGTTTGAATGAGATCGGGAAGGAGGCTGTGAGGCGGTCAAGCACTGAAATATTTAAAGACTCCTGTCCTTTGCTCATCTCTTTCGTAACTGCTGGGGTTTACCTCCCAGAGCTGTTCGTAAGAGTGTGGGTCCTCACCTCCACCACCATCACCAGGTGCAACTTCCCCGATTTTCAGAGCGATTTCACAAACATTTCGTTGAAGAAGAACTGACGTGGCCGCCTCAAGCCAGCATCGATTAACAAGGCGGCAGTGAAGCAAATCTTTTGGGGTGAGAATTCCAAGGTTGTTAAGTATGACAGGGAGTAACTAAAACATGATTTAAACGGTTTGTAAAAAAACTGTGTATATAGACTCAAGCTCTTTCACTTAAGCTCTTTTTATTTTAGGTTAAAAATTACCTTATTTACGCCGTATAAAAATACACAGCGACTTGTACTATTAGTACTATCATCATCATCATCTTCAGATGTGGCAGATCTGGATGGTGAATGAGTAGCAACGCCAAAGTTTTGCCTCCCGTCCGCGATTGCACGTATAGCAGCAGGTTCAGGAGAGATATTCCTGAGGCGTTTTGAACTTGAACTCATCTCTGGACTCTGGGCCAGCAGCCAGCACTCTAAATATAATAAAGTATTAAATTATTATGTCATTGTACTAAAATTACCGTGTCAACCGTTAATCAACTTGAAACTTTGCATAGCAAACTTAGCACTTCAGCATTTTACAAATATTCCTTCATTTGTGGGCGATCCTTAATAATAATTAGACAAGGGAAGACAAGTGCTGAGTAAATAAATATTTTGGTTATTGTTTTGTTCGTGAGATAAAAACCTGAAAGCTGTTTAGCTGTCGGCTTGTCCGACTGCGGAGGGCTGAAAGGGATTTTA